>JAXQGP010000443.1:0-19141 GCA_037040125.1 Kazachstania sp. M6911
AATACTCTATCCGTTGTATAAAATGCCTCTTGGACACCATCACCGTGATGTAAATCAATATCAATATATAACACTCTTGGATGATACCTTAGTAAATTCAATACAGATAGAACAATATCATTAATATAACAAAAACCGGATGGATTACCTTTCTTTGCATGATGCAAACCACCCGACCAATTAATAGCAATATCAGATTGATCATTAATTAATTTCCTAGAGGCATCTAAAGATGCTCCCGTATACATGGAACTATAATCAAATATATTTTGAAAGATTGGACAATCATCACCAATATTAAATTTCTCAAAAGTTCCTCTTGGCATTTTACTTATATTTTCAGGTGTTACTTTAGATAAAAAATTGACATAATCCTCACTATGAAATTGTGATAGTTCCTCATGTGTAGCTTCTCTTGTCTCATAAAGATCCATAATCTTATGTAATCCATAACCCGATACTAAATGGTCTGTTAACATTAAACGGAAGGGTTTCATGGGATGCCTTACACCATAATGATAGTTCGATACTTTTGGATTGAAATGATATGATACTCTAGGCGTGTATGGAGAATTAAACTCAAAAAGAGGTTGTTCCTCACTGGTTTTCTTATCATATGTAAATGTGTTCGTCATTTGTTCTCATATATTTTATTCGTTAAAGTCTGAGGATAGTATAATACTGTACTGGAATGAACACAATTCTCTTCTATCTACTTACTAACGATATTATTTACCACAGGTTTACTATAAACAGATATCTTTTCTACTTGTTCGATTCGATGTTGATGATTGTTTTAAGTTGGTTTTAAACATTTCAAAAGTTGATTGAATTTCCAACAGAAGTTAAAGATGCGAAAATTGACAGTCCACACAAAACGTCGTGGGAAGGTCTCGAGAAAATATCACTATGCACGACATATATTAGAACAGTTATATATATACAAAGTGACACTAATGTTTCAAAATTGTTCAAATTATGTGTTCGTTTGCATGGATATTCAAGTAGTTATAATAACGTACAACACAAGAAAATATATATTTGTAATTGTTATAAGAAATAAGTATTCTACTTCAAGATGCTCCATCATTAACGAATTCATGAAATCCGCTTTCTTTAAAATTGATTCACTTCTCAAAACTGTCGGAACAGGGAAGACATGTATAACAGAAGGGAAGAACACATATATATTGTACCTGTCAGTTAATAAGTAAATTGGAATAAATTAAGTTGAAAGTGTGACATAAAGATATCAAAAATACGTGATACGGTATTTTAATTTAGTTTTTACACCAATTGTTTGTAATATCATAATAATAAATCACACATAACACATATTAGCGGTGATACTACCAACTGTAGTATAGAAAGAAAAACATAGGAAGAAGAAATAGCAATATTACCACTATAAAAACATCAGAATGTCAGATGGGTTGATAAATATGGATATTTGTAGCGCGATAACCTCATGTCTGATTGAGAATCATAAACAAGTGATGTCCGAACCAATAAATGGACATATCCTAGATCTATATGCCGTATTTATCGATTCTAATGATTCATTTAATCATTTAATGGAGAATTTCAAACAATTCTTCAACCATCTAATCCATATCAATACAATTGCCCCCGGATCTTTAACAATATCCAAAGATGGATTGAATGACGACAGAATTGAAGACATAAACGTATACTTGTTAAAATTATTGTACAAACAGATCGGGAAGGAAGATATAGTATGTCATGAGACTAAATTTAATAAACAGAATACCATCAATAAGGATATACTCGAAGAGGACGACTTGGATGAAGCCATAACAATGGTTAATGATACAGAGACCTCATTCACAAGCACAACAGATAAAGATACTTTTAAAATGAGTGATTTAGATAGGCTAAATTCATTAATAGATTTCGAATCATCTTCAAAGGAATCGACCTATGAGAACTCGCAATTACCAAAATATTTAATGAATCGATTACAAGATTTATTAAACTCCCAACCAATGTCATATAAATTAGGAAAAGAAAGGGCACAGTTAACAGAAGTAGTGATGCCATATATTCCAACATGTCATTCAATAAGTCATTCAATGGCATTAGCACAAGCTGCATATATTACCAATAATAAAGTTTCATCTGTCCAAATATCAAAATTAACAACATTTGAGAAAGAGATTCCTGATTTAATTAATTGTTTGAATACTCATATGCATTATATTCCAAATATTAAACCACAAACAGATTTAACATTAGGTGATTGTTCATATCTAGATACATGTCATAAATTAAATTCTTGTCGATACCTTCATTATGTTCAATATATCCCTGATTCATTAATGTCCCAAGTTCAAAAAGATACCGAAAGGATTAACGCTGAACAGAAATTACACGTACCATTATATACCCATGGATCATGTTCTTCTACTATGATAAAAGAAGTATTGCCACCTCAATGGATTAGATGTGATGTTAGAAAATTTAATTTTAGTATATTAGGTAAATTTTCAGTTGTTGTTGCAGATCCTGCATGGAATATTCATATGAATTTACCATATGGTACATGTAATGATATTGAATTATTAGAATTACCACTTGATGAATTACAAGATGAAGGTGTATTATTCTTATGGGTAACAGGTAGAGCCATTGAATTAGGTAAAGAATCATTAACTAAATGGGGTTATAAAGTGATAAATGAAGTTTCATGGATTAAAACTAATCAATTAGGTAGAACGATTGTTACAGGTAGAACCGGTCATTGGTTAAATCATTCAAAAGAACATTTGTTAGTTGGTCTTAAGGGTAATCCAGCATGGCTTAATAAACACATCGATTTAGATATTATTGTATCTACCACTAGAGAAACAAGTAGGAAACCTGATGAATTATATGGAATGATTGAACGTATGGTAGGTAAACATGCTCGAAAATTAGAAATATTTGGTAGAGATCATAATATTCGTGCAGGATGGTTTACTATAGGTAATCAATTAACAGGATCATGTATTCATGAACTTGATATTAAAGCCAAATACGAGGCTACTGGCCAATTCAATAGAAATTCCGATATGAGACATGTCAATGACAATAATCATTCCAGAGGCAAAACTAATAATTATAACAATAACAACAACAATAACAGTAATTCAAATAATTACATGGACAATAATCATAGACCACACAGTAGCAGAAGTAATAGTAAGCGCGGTCGCTCAACAGATCACAGATCTAGCAATAATCATAACGGTAATAATAGTAACGGTGGTTCTAATCATGGTAATAGCCATAGATCACATTATACTAAACAAAGAGACCAAAGACCATGAAATGTCAAATGTTGTAAAAACACAAAGTAACTATTTTGGGTAGACATATGTATTACTAAAAATATATCTCTGTATTACTTTCTAGCTATTTAATATAATAAATAATAACATTAGAAATATATGAAAAACATTCAAGACACAAATTAAAATATATTGTAAATGAAACTCTATGGCATATAGATATATTATATATTTACAGGAAAGGTAAAAGAAACAGTGACATCAAAAATGGACAAACCTTATGAAAAATCGGCTTCCTTGATGTAATTTTTTACACGATAATATCATTATCTACGAACAGAAATGTTGCCTATTTGAAGGTGGCTGGGTGTAAAAACAGTAACTTACATAATCATACAAATTTTAAAGGCTTGACACAATATTATTTACATGACCATCTACTCCATAGTTTCAAAATTACAAGTAGCACAATAAACTATTATAAATTTAAATATTTGCAAGCACGTGACTTGTGGCCAATCACAGCCGATATCGTGTTACACGACTGTGAAACCCGGAGACTCTATAATTGCAACAAAAACTATCGTAGAACACAAAAAAGAATCTCATTTGTGCGGCAGTTTTTCTGTTCCCGATCATCTCTCCACGACTCGAATTCTGTTTTCTGCTGCTGTTGCTGCTGGTGCTCTTACTTCGCGGAGTGTTAACGGACAGCGGAGGGAAACCGAAAACGCCGGCACAAAATTTCTGTTAATGATACAATTTATTATATTATTGTAATAAGCAGGGAGGAAATAAGTAAATAGCCTTCGTATGAGAGAGATAGCCCTGGTTTCTGTTTTTATACAGGACGAGTAAGAGATAGAGGGACATCAATTCTTATGAACGTTTGACTAAGGTAATTAAACAACAATTAGTCCCATTAATATAAATATAAATGAGGAATTGTTAATATTTATAAACTATTTGAAGGGTATAGTTCACTTATATATATATCTTGAAACAACTTTTTTTATTTATTTAATATTATTTACGTTATTTTATTATCTAACGTAATATTTATTTAAATTAACTCACTTTCTTTTTATTATTATTATTTCGAGATACTTTCGTTTCTATTTGAAATTTAATTAAAATCAATATAAGACAAAAAAAACCCAATTATTACATACATATACAATGAATAGCATTATTTTGAGATCAAGTATAAGAAGATACGCTACATTACCACCACATGCTTTAAAACCTGCTTTAGGTGCTCCAAATAAAGCAGCTGCAGATGCTTTTAAACAATCATTACAAGCTCAAAAGGATCATGGTGAAGGTACTTATAAATTTTGGTTAAAAGTATCATATTTAGTTGCAGCTCCTGCAATTTTATTAACTGCAGCAAATACATATTTTGTTGAAAAAGAACATGCTGAACATAGAAAACATTTAGCTCATGTCCCTGATCAAGATTGGCCAAGAGATTATCAATATATGAATTGTAGATATAAACCATTCTTCTGGGGTGATGGTGATAAAACTTTATTCTGGAATCCAGTTGTCAACAGACATATTAATCACGATGATTAAAAGGAATCAATTTTAAAAAAAAATAAAGGAATTCAAATTCTTTCATCATTACTACTACAATAAACAACTATTTAAGGATGTATAGCAAGCTAAACATCCTTTTTTTTTTCTTTTACTATTAGAAAAAAAACAACATATCTAACTCTCAGTAGTTAGATTATTATTACAATTTATTATTACTATTCTTTTATCTTTTAATATTATTACCGAGCTATTTACCAATAAATTTGAAGAATAATATAGATTATTACTTCAAAATCCATTTTATATATTATTTTTTATATCTTTGACTTATTTAAATTTTAAATATTCTCACATTTCCCTTTACATCTTCGTTTTTATTAATAGTAACATTTTATACTATATATATACATATTACATATTTTAAGTATATTTATATTATATGAATGAATAATCTAAAGAAAATGAATGTTATAAACATTTCTGACTTTTTTTTTCCGGTTTTGGTTCTTAATTTTACAATGCTGAGAAGATAAATAGATTATTTGTTGCTGCAATTGCAATACTATTTTCTCTTGGATGCCATGAAAAATGTAATATACTTTTCTTAAAATCTATATCATCTCCCCATTCTTTATTTCTTGCTGTCCTTTGTGATAATGATCCAAATTGTTTATTTCTAAATGCTGTTTTATCAGCTTGTAATACAATTTCATCAATTGGTTCATTATTTGTTGTTGAATCAACATCCAAATCTTCATCATCATTACTAGTATTATTATTATTACTGCTACTACTACTACTACTATTATTATTATGTTTATGCTGTTTATGACTATGACTAATTTTGTTTCTATTGCTACTACTACCACTACCATTTGTATTATGGATACCATGACTAATATTATTACTTTGTTGTTGTTGCTGTTGTTCATCAAATGTTTTCACTATACCAGTATCATCACTTGTTTTAACTACATCAGGATATATCATAAAATTATTATTATATGAACCTGTCATAATACTTGAACTATCACCACTAAATTCAACTTCAAATTTATCAAAAATTGCATCATTTTCATATGTATCACTTAATCTTTCTTTTAATTGTTCATGAATATTAATTGTCTTTAACGGTTTATTATTCATATTTATATCCCATATTTTAACAGTTAAATAATCTCTTGATGCAATATATCTACCATTCGGACTAAATTTAATATCTGATATTGATGATGTAATTTCTGTGAAAAAATTATGATTAATTGGATTTGTATATTCTTCAAATACAATTGGTTTATCATCACATAATGCATTTAATCTCATATCACATAATTTAATTGTACCCTTTGATGAAGAATACATTAATAAATTACATTCTTGTGGATGAAATTCTGCACTTGTAATCACTTCTGTTAATTCTTCCATATTAACAGGTTTAATATCAACAATATTAAAACTTTCTTCAGGTAAATCATAATTCCATAAATTAATTCTTAAATCATCTGCACTTAAAAATGTTTCTTGATCAGAATTTGGTGATATTGAATTAATATGATATGTATGCGCATTTGAATAAATTCTCTTTGGTGTTGCAGCAATAATTTTATCATGTTGTGAAAGTACAGGTAATCTTAAATTTTGTAATTTTAAAACAGATTTCATTGATTCTGGTCCTGTATTTACAGTACTACTACTATTATTATTATTGTTGTTTAATAAATTTTTCTGTTTACTACCAAATCCTTCAGATAAATTATTTTCACTAACTAATTTAATATTTTTTTCATAAATTTTCCATAATTTTATTGTTTTATCATTAGTACTTAATAAAAAATGAGATTTTTGAACAGGTTTTAACCATTTAATTTGATTAATTTTTTCTTCAATTTCTAAAGATTTTAAATAATCAAATTCTGCATCATGACTTTGAAATTCTGTTAAAAATTTATATTCACAATGTTTACTATTACTTCTTTCAAATAATACAACTCTACCACCTTTATCACCTGTTGCTAAAAAATTCCCAGTATGATCAAATTCTGATGCTGTTATAATATCAGCTTCTGTAACAACAATATCTGCTTTATCACCAAAACATTGGCTAAATTTAAAATTAAAATTATCTCTTGACATATGTTATTATTAAATATTTATAATTTCTTATTCTCTTGATATTGTAATTCGATATTTTATGTCTTAATTTCTCTATATTTTTTTTTATATCTTATATTTTTTTAAGGGATACAAATATTTTTTTTTTGTTTCTTTGCCTCTTTATATTTTCGTATCGTCCTTGGAAAAAAAAATAATACGATGAATGGCAAATTAACACTGCAAAAAGAACACTGAACAATTAATGTGGAAACGAGATTGTTATATGTATTTCGTTAACACGTAATGATATTATTCAATTCAATATATTGTATTAACTAATAATAAGACTCAATTGTTTATTTTTGAGGGAGTCTGATCTTGGCACTCTGTTATAAAAAAAATATGATTATGTTGAAGGTACGTTCAATAACAGGAAAGTAAATACTTGTTTTAATAACTCAATTGAATCAAATCAATATATAAATTGTTTATTATACTTCCTATATATAAAACTATAAAGTTAATAAGTTTGTATATAGTTTATTACATTTCTAATGCAACTTTCTGTCGTTCTGTGAATTCCAAAATCTATTTCTCCCTTCTTTGTTCTATCTCTCCGCTTCCAGATAGATAATTATGTTATGTTCGTCTCTTCTCCCCCCATTTCGCAGTTGGCGGTTCGCAGTTGGCGGTTCGTGTCTCCTTCTTCTATGTGTCGTATACAGTGATAAATATGTCATTATTTCATAACTATTTTCATATGGATTTGAATAACATTATACAGATATTTATTTGTTTATTTAAGTCAATAGATATTTATCATATTGATTCCTAACTTATAAAGCCTTCTTAGCGGCAGCAGCTGGAGAAACTTTGTTATCTTTGTTAAATCTTGGTCTTTGAGGTGGTAATCTATTTCTTCTATCAGTTCTTGATCTAACTCTAACAATTCTAGCATGAATAGCACAAGAGACACAATAATGTAATTTATTATAAGTCTTTGGTAAAGCATATTCAGCGTAGACAGAAGCTTCTGACATATCTCTAACAGCAGCAGCTTCAACAATATTTCTAATTGCCATTCTTTTAATTGCTTTATCCTTTGGAATAGATTTGGAACAATTGACACATCTTACTGGTTTGACATGACCTCTACCTTTCTTATTTCTACCATTAGAAGCTCTCTTTTTTGGCATTTTTTGTACTGTATTATACTATATTCATAATTTATTAAATTGAAAAAAAAGTTAGTATATTGAATAAGTTGACATAAATAACATAATGAGAATCACACTAATTCTTTCATATCGCACAACATACTATTTAAAATTATGGTTCTCTCCTAGTATTAGAGAAGAAAATATATAATTTTATTAAATGTATACCTTAAATAATAGTAAACATTAACGTATATCTCATCAATTCGTCATTGAATTTAATGATAACTGTTAGTTACGATAATAATTTAGTACGGGGAATTCAATTAGATGAGATTGATACGACTATTGGTGATCTACGGAGATTTCCTTCTATTTCCGATAATTTGGCACCGTTGAATTTTTTGTTCTGTTCGATTTAGTGAAATTTGTGCGGCGGCTAATTTGAATTAGGAAATTGTGGAAGAGCGCCGAGTGAAACGGATGCAGGCCGAATGCGGAAATTTCGATATCCGTTTCCACTTTTTATAAAAATTTGGAAAAAAAAAAATATTGAAAAAATGATGGACCGACTTTTTAAGAGGTTGTGTGTGGGTTTACAAACAGTAGTCACAGAAATTTTCAAAAGTGATATATCATACCCTTGAGATGATGACGTCGACTAATAAATAGATCAAGTCTACGTATCACAAGAACTACTGATAAATATATCTCTTAGTAAAATTGCAAATAAATAGAATGATAAAAGGGTAAGTAAAAAAGTACATACGTTGAATATATAAATGGATTGTTTGTTTTATATTTCATCGAGATAGAGAACAAGTATAAATAATTTAAAAACTTGTTCAATCCTGATATAAGCTACATTATTTCAACAAATTGAAATGAAATAGACAAACAAAAATTAAAAGATACTGTTAAAATAAAGGGATTAATAATAAAATAGATGTTTCTTCTTGAATTGACAAGATAATTATAATTAACATTGTCGTCACAAATCTATGTGAATGTAGAATGAATTAGTTCGTAAAATAAGGGCAAATAAAAAAAAAAAACTAAAGGAAAATACAAAATGAATGAGAAACCACGTATATCTAATAAATGAATCAATCATTGTCACATATAACTATTTTTTGTTTTGTTTCACATTCACGTCATGTAAATAAGAAAAAAGAAGGCTGACAGAATAAAAATTAGAAGATAACTCTTTGGAGAGAAAATACCAATTTTTTCCTTGTACTTTCAATAGATCTATACATAATCTCCATATATTATTAAACTAGTCAGTTTTCTTTTTTATCCTTAGTTTTATTTTTTTTACACTTAATGATGATGACCACCTTCAGGATCTTCTACACCAACTGGATTAATTTTATAAACAGAACCACATTCCCAACATCTAGCAACTTGTTTAACAGTTGGTTTCAACCACATAATAGTATGAGATCCAGCAGGAGAACCTGTACAACCAACATATCTATAATCATCATAAGAATCAACAATAATTGGATCTTGCATAGTACCCTTTCTTGAAGCATCTAATGGTTTAGTATCAAAGACATCAACACCTTCTAATTTACCTAATAATTCTAATCTTTCTAAACCTGTAGCTTGATCAATATCAGTTGGAACTACACCTTCTTTAGCACCTTCACCAATTAAAGAATTTGGTCCATTAACTTGAGCTAAATTATGAGCTGTACCTGATACAGGTTTATTATTTTGATAAAATATCCTTGTTGTAGATAACATTCTACTAGCGGGTCTCATAACCCTTAAAGATGATTGTCTTAATGCTAACATTATAATTTATTAATGGTTATTATTGTTAAAGTTATAGTTATTATATTTGATGAAATTGTTTAACTTTCTCGAAATTTTTTTTAGTAAACTAATTTATAATACGAGGAAAATACTATTCGTTATACATATATATATATATTATGAAAATTATAATTCACCGAGAATAAATAAACTTGTATATATATGAAATAACGCCAGGTTCAACTCTATATCTTATTAATTGAAACCAATGTACAAGTTACTCAATTACAAGAGAGGAAAAAAATGATTGTTATTTCCCTTTCACAATAAGATAATCAATAATCAACCTTAACGTCCCAATAGTTAATTAAAAAACAGTTGTTACGCTGTTCCCAATTAAATTCGCTGGCCCCGTTGAATCCGAGACACTATGGAACAACAGTTAATACACAGCAGTTGCAGTAGTACCAACACTATAGTACCAGAAGCACCAGTTACATTATAAAGAAAAACAAGAAAAACAAGGACGGTTGTACGGTGTATTCTTAGAAATTTACCAGAACAGCTCGCTACTTTCCGTTGATTGGCTGATTCCCAGTTGTACAGCGGTTTCTTCGCAGTGTCACAAATCTCCGGGTTTCGAACATAGGTCTGCATTAGGGCTTGTAGTCAGGGCTAGGGAAATTGACAGATTTATGTCATTGTCAACGATCCATCGATATATATATATATGATCGAATAAATGATTATGATTATGAATATTTATATTTATATTATGTTATATTATATGTATTGAATTAACGACCATATTTCTTTAATTCTAAATAACGGACCCATGGATAAACTATACCAGAGAAACCCATTGATAACCACATAGCAATATCACCACCAGCTTCACCAAATTTTCTTGCAATTGGTCCAATCCAATAAGCTTGTGCCATACCAACAACAACACCTGCTACACCACATAAGAATGCAAATGTTGCCGCGTAACCATGAGTTAATACTTCTGAATTATCCCATTCATCCCAATTGTATCTATGATGTGCCGCGATATACTTTCTTTTCAATAAATGTAAATTTGTTACTGTTGTTGATACTCTTGAAATATTGTTATTGTTACTACTGTTTGTACCATCGTTCAAATATGAATCGTTGGCCATTGTCTTGTTATCAGGTGGGAATTCCTTTGTGAACATATGTAAGAAATATCTTCTAAAGATTAAATTCTCTTCTAATAGCAAAATGAAATACATACTAATCCAATAACCAATCATTGGTAAAAAATTACCTAAAATTGTACTGAAATGATTTCTACCAACTAATGCACAAACCAAATAAATTATTGTACAAACAATTGACCAAAACCAACGTGGAATCTTACTACACATAACACTTGATAATTGAATTGAAAATGCTGCAGAATATGTATTGATAATATTATTTGAGACTAAACTCAAAATTAATATAACAACACAAAATTTACCAAATCCATTCCATCTAGAGAATCCTGACCATAATAATCCACCCATACCATGTGTATTATATTCTTCAGTCCATGGTTGATATGTAACTGCAATTGCAGATAATAATAAACCAAGTACACCAACAAATAATGTTGGAAGTAAAGTACCAAATAATGTTAAAAAGAAAACTTTGTATTGTGCAGTATCTTCAGGGAATAAAATATAATAATCTGCAGTAATTGAACCCCATGTTGCTGTAATACTATAACATAACGAAAAGAAACTTAACCAATTACCCTTGACTGTATCTTTAGTTAAATTTGAATTATCAATTGCATGAATCAAATCATATTTATCACTTGATGAAATGTATAATAATAAGAAAGTTGTTAAAACTGGAACAGCTAAATATGTTTCAACTCTTAATACTTGTTGAATACCAAATACTGCAACAAAGAAAGAACATACTGTAACAATTAAAATACCAACCCAAACAGGAACTTTATCATTAGATATAGCTGCTAACATTTCACCACCAACAACTGAATTGACAACTGACCAACCTAAGACACCGATAATAGCTGCTAATGCAACTAATTTAACGAACCACCACCCGAATAAATAACGAGCTGTAACCATTTGTCTACAACCTGATTGTGGACCCATTGTAGAACAATATGCTGCAATTAGACAACCGATAGCCATACCTACTAAACTTGATACCAAGGATTCATTAAATGTTAGTTCAAATAATAAGGGTCCCAATAGAAATGATGACATCGATGATAAACCACCAGTGGCACTAAGCCATAACCCAGCAACATGAATAAATAATTTTGATGAACCACGTTCATATGGTGGAATTCTATCGATACCTGTACTTTCTACCCCAAGAGCATCCAGTCGATCAGAGAAATATTTCAATTTATCAAATATTCCGAAAAAATTAGCCTTTTCAGCAAAAGTTGGATTATGTTCTTGTATACTTTCTGAATCAATTAATGTAGCTGGCGTTAATTCTCTTTGTCTTTCTAAATCATCGAAAAATATAGTTTGTTTCTCTTTTGCAAAATTATTATTTGATTTATTATTATTATTATTGTTATTATTATTACTATCTTGTAGTATCATTGCAAAATTTCTTATATGTATTTTATAAAGTGTTTTAATTCTTATTTGCTTTTATTATACCAATACCATTGATTGATTGAACTCTCGATGAAGATAAAAGATATGTTTTATTTATATACTGATGATGACGATTGAAAGTATGACACACATATTATCCCATTTTTTTTACTTTAATTTTAGGTTTACCTGTATGAGTAATCATTCAATCTCATCATCGTTAGTAGCAGATGCAGCAGGAGCAAATTGGAAAGATGAAAAATAAAATAGAAAAAGAATTTCATTGTACTTGCTTTTTTTGAGGGTGTCTCTGTCTGCCTGTCTTTGTAAGCAGCGGGTAAAAAATACCTTTTTTCGTGGGTGTCCGCGGCGTTGACTATCAAAGTAAAGTAGAATTTCAGATTATGATTTGATTACCTTTATCTCTGTGGTTATCAGTTCTATTCACAATGAAATCGAGTAAGATAATAAGAAATTTTTGGTATGATTTCCTTCGTCATGGAAAAAAGAGTCAAAAATAAGTATTCACACAAGATGATACAACGGTACATTCGTTTATATGACACGGCATAATTCTGTAATATCGCCATGGTGTGGCTCATTCTTATAATGTTCACTTGTTGTTCTAACAATATTCATAAATGCTAATTCACAACTTTGTGTAAATAATTCTTTTGTTGCACTACCTATATGTGGTGTCACTGTGGTATCTAAAATATCACTTCTCAAGATTACGTCCACCTGTGGTTCATCATGGAATACATCAGTACCAAAATGTCTGATTTGTTTTTCAGTGACAGCTTTATTCATTGCTACCATGTCAACGATATCACCACGACCTACATTCACAATTACTAATTGTTTGTTACATTTAGATAAGAATTTTGAATTTATTAAATGGTATGTTTCTGGTGTAGCAGGTAAAGCAATTATAATAGCGTTGAATTGTTTTAAATCATCATTGGTATCTTCTAATAATTCATTGATATTATGATATTCCCAATTGGTATCATTTGAGTCATGTCTTGCTGCATAATGTACTTCCATCCCAAGGCCAAATTGTAATTTTCTTGCAATTTGTTTACCAATTGAACCAAATCCAAGTATTAAACATTTTTTACCTCTTGGTGATAAAATGAATTGATCATTTGGTAAATCATGACCAAAAGCAAAATTTTCTTTTTTATTCTTAGTTGATTCTAAAGTAGCAATAATAGATCTTGTTTGAACCGTATGTCCATTTTCACGTAAAATTGATTGTTGATAACTAAATTTTCTAAAACCTTCCATGATATGCCACATTGCACAATCTGCTACATCATTACCAACTTGATCCAATTGGAAATCAGAAATTTGTGGGTCTAATTCTGAATCTTGATATATGTATAATGCAATATCATGTTCTTTCATTGCTTCCAAATCGTAACCATTGTAACCACGAGAACATAATGCGATACATTTTAGGGAATCCGAAGGGAAATCTGGATGTTCGATCAATTTACGAGTTAAACCACCCATCATTGGGAATGCACCAAAACCTGCATAAATAGCAGCAATATTAACATTTTCGAGTTTCAGTTGTTGTAAAAGTTGTAACAATTGATCATGGGTTTTGATTTCATGAACCAAAACGGTGTATTCAGATTGAAATAGTGGATCTTGAAATAAGGATAAATCCACATTTGGAGTTTGAATGCATAAAATAGTCTTAGACATGGTGTGAAGTGGTTATAATATTAATAGCAAGAGCAAATTGGTTAGCCGGAGTTCGAGAAGTAATCTTCAATTAGTATTGTTTTTTAGCCGTATATGTTTTTATACTCGATGTAACTATTACCTTGAAATTTTCATTTTCTGATATGCAGGCTCGGTGAAAAAAAAGATAAAAAAGGATGTACACCTGTGAGATCACGATAAGAAGATAGCGTTATAATTGTTTAAACTCTAATGGTATCTCTAATTCTTGCCTTAACGCATACTGATCGATATTAAATTTACTAGATAAATAATCCATTAAAATTTCGATACCATCCGTTAAGGATTCTAATTCCAATTTCAATGATTTAATTCGATCATTTTCAATTTGTATTTTATCATTACTCCAACAAAGATTTTCTTTTTCTGTCCTGCTTAATTGTTTTGTTAAATCGTTTCGTTGTTTTAATAAATTTAATCTTTTCTCAATTAAAGTATCTCTACCTTTAAAATTTCTTCTCAATTCTGTTGCCACAACAATTTGTTCCTTATATTCCTTGATCTTACCAATACTACTATTCAATTTATCTTCAACAACCAAACATTGTTTAATAATATTTCTTTTAGTCTCCTCCGGATACATAAAATAAACATTAATAATTCCACATTTACAAACATCCAATAATAAAGGATATTCACAAATAATCATATCTAACATCTCTTTCAATTGTTGTGATGGTGCCTTCACAGGACATTTTTTCTCGAATTCTTTCTGTATAAATATTTGTTCATTTGTGAAACTTTGTAAATATGTGACTAATTGTTCTCTTTTCTTATCTGATGCTTGTGGTGGCATTGCGAATTAGCCGCCGAGGTCCAAGTGATTACAAATTTGTATAATTAACTGATGTGATCTGGTGCTATTCAATAATGAACAATACCGATACACAACTCGGATCATACAAATGGTAACAGCCACCCACTTATGAACTCAATGTCGTCTTGATATTTGTTTCATTGGTTCCATACTTCTTTATACAATAAGAAACGGGTCCACTTCCTCCCGGTCGTTAATTTTTTTAGTCAACGTATGGATGGACCCGGCGGGACAGGAAGCAAACTGGCAGAAAAAAAAACGAAGAAGAAGAAAGTAGTTGATGGACCCGTCCGTATATTTGTCGTTCGTTAACTGTGTTAAAAGGGGAAACGAATAAACTGAAAAATTATCCCGCATTTATAAATGAACCAAATAATAATAATAATAATACACTGCTAATCAAAATAATTCAGATAGATACGGATAAGATGAAGTTTGTACCTAGTGGTAAATTTAGTAGAGCTAGAACACATGCTCAAGTGAAAGATAATCGTCGTAATTTATATGGTAGTAGTAATAGTTACTATGATGATGAACAAGATGATTATCGTGATAATTATAGAAACGACGGAGGATTTGATGATAGAAGATATGAATCCAGTCGTAGTTCTCATGGGAGGAGTCATGCGGTTAGTTCATCTGGAGGACATAGGTATGGTGAAGCCAATGTTCAGGAATCATTAAAGGATATTATTAATTCTTCAGAGAATAGAAATAGATGTGGGGAATGTCAAGCCACTTTTCCAACATGGTGTTCTATTAATTTAGGTATATTTTTATGTGGTAGATGTGCATCTGTTCATAGGAAATTGTTGAATAATCGTAATGATGAAGTTTATTCAGATATAAAATCTGTTTCATTAGATAGATGGACATCTCAGGATTTAAATGAGGTAAGAAGATTAGGTGGTAATAAAGGTAATTCACAATTTTGGAATCCCAAGGGTGAACAATTCCCATTTGATGGTGATGATGATAAGAGTCAAGTAGAAATGTTTATTAGAGATAAATATATTAATGGTAAATTTAAATTTGAACCTGTAAGACCTGAAGATTTTGGTAATGTTCAAAATAGACGTAGTAAGAGTAGTAGAAGTGATAGAAATAGAGATAGAGATAGAAGTGATTCTAATAGATCACATTATCATTCTAGACCAAGTTCAAGAACAAATTCAAGAGACGAATATAGCAATACACGTAATGAAAGTGTTACTACTACTGCTACAGTATCTGCTGAAAGAAATCCACAATTACCAAAGAGACGTCCGACTGTAGCTGGAGGTAGACCTGCTGTATTTGATGGTACTTCAGATATGGTATCACAAACACCAGTACAAACACAAGTTACTGGTATGCCACAACAATATTTAGATCCTGCAACAGGTATAATATATGTTGATCAACAACAACAAGCTGCAGCAATGGCCCAACAACAACAAATGATGCAACAACAAGCGTTAGCTCAGCAACAACAAGCAGCTATACAACAACAAGCGTTAGCTCAGCAACAACAACAAGCTGCAATGCAACAACAAGTACAGAAAAATTCAATAATGGGCTTATATCAACGTCCAGATTTATATACTACACCAGTTGAAATAACGAATACACATCCGTTGTATAATCAAATGACCGCGCAACAGCAAGCACAACAGCAAGCACAACAGCAGGCACAACAGCAGCAACAATACTATACAGGTCAACCATTCATGTAACGACCCCTGATATATATATACATATATAATAAAACAGTTCCCAAAATATAATAAATAATAAATAATCAATAATGAAAAGTACTACATGGTAAGAACAGATGCGCGTCAATTATATATCAGATATAGACAGTGAGTCACCCCACTACACATTATCTATCTGCGTGTATGTGTATTTACATACATATATCTATCTATCTATCCATGTAACTATCTATCTATCTATCTATCTATCTATATATATATATATATATATATATATATAAACTTGTTAACAGTCACTATTTGGTGAGGGGTGTCGACATTCGTTGCATTGATATAGATATTCAAAGCAGTTGTACAGTGGTTTCTGAGAAAATATACACAGCCGCCCCTTATTTTCTTCTTAATTTATTCGCGTAGCCAAAAATACTATGTGTGTATGTCTATTTGTATGTCAAATTACAATACGATACAATACAATGCGAGTTATTGATACCCGCTGTCTTATTAATTTTATTTATCGTAAAACAGTGGCGTATTTATATATACAAGAGTGATTCATTATAAATAAAGAAAGGGACAGTAAGACTCATTATTAATAATACCGACTATTATTATTATTATTAATTTTTATAATACATTAACAAGGGATGGAAATATTTATATATACATATACACAGTTATAAAGTATATATATATAGAAACTTATATGATATATTATTACTAATATACATATTACACATTTATACGCATTACACATACACATACACATACACATACACATACACAGTAGCGATGGGGAATAAAGATATTACTATACCTCATGTTATTGCTAATGGACAATATACTATAGAGAAAGAAATTGGTAAAGGTTCATTTGCAATAGTTTATCGTGGTCATTTAACAAATAATATTAATTCACATATTGCAATTAAAGTTGTAAGTAAAAATAAATTGAAAAATAAAAAATTATTAGAAAATTTAGAGATTGAAATTGCAATTTTGAAAAAAATTAAACATAATCATATTGTTAGTTTAATTGATTGTGAACGTACTCAAACAGATTTTTATCTTATTATGGAATATTGTGCATTAGGTGATTTAACATTTTTAATTAAGAAACGTAAAGAATTAATACAGAAACATCCTTTATTACAAGAAATTTTTGAATTTTATCCACCACCAAATGAATCACATAACGGTTTAAATCAAGCATTTATTTTAAATTATTTACAACAATTATCTTCTGCATTAAAATTTTTAAGAGATAAAAATTTAGTTCATAGAGATATTAAACCACAAAATTTATTATTATCAACTCCATTAATTAATTATTCAACGCCAAAAAAATTTCATGATTTAGGTTATGTTGGTATTTATAATTTACCAATTTTGAAAATTGCAGATTTTGGTTTCGCTAGATTTTTACCAAATAGTTCAATGGCTGAAACTTTATGTGGTTCACCATTATATATGGCACCAGAAATTTTAAATTATCAAAAATATAATGCAAAAGCAGATTTATGGTCTGTTGGTACTGTATTATACGAAATGTGTTGTGGTAATCCACCATTTAAAGCATCAAATCATTTAGAATTATTTAAAAAAATTAAAAAATCAAATAATAATATTACATTCCCATCATATTTTGATAATTTTAATTCACAATTAAATAATTCAAGTTCAATTAAAATTAATGAATTTGAATTTCATGAAATTAATAATGATTTAAAAATTTTAATTAATCAATTATTAACTTTTGATCCAAGGGAAAGATTAAGTTTCCAAGAATTTTTCAATAATAAATTAATTAATATGGATTTATCAAAATTTGAAATTATTAGTAATAATATTATTGAAACTAAATCAAAGGATATACAAGAAAGTAATATGTTTATTTCAGAATATTTATCAACTCCAAAGAAACAACTCCAACAACAACAACCACAACCCCCACAACAAGAAATTCATACGAAACCCTCACCTAATAAACATAACACAGTAAATAACAGTGACCTAATATTAGAGAAAGAATATGTGGTTGTTGAAAAGAAAAGTGTCGAAGTTAATGAATTAGCCGATGAAGTTGCACAAATGGGTAATAAAAATATATCAATACCAACAACTAACAATGGTCCATCAATGAATAGATCACCTTCAAATAATAGTAATGGTAGTAGAAGAGCATCACTTATTGAAAGAAGATTATCAATAAATTCATTAAATCCAACTAATGCACTTTCAAGAGCATTAGGTATTGCTTCAATTAAATTATTTGGTGGTACATCACCTCAACAACAGACACAATTAACTAAAAGGACAAATTCAATTATACCTAACTCAATTTTCAGTAATCAAACATTTAATGATTTAACTGAAAAAATTATATTAAGAATTAATAATGATGATCCAACAATTACAATAACTCCACAGG
>JAXQGP010000444.1:0-18843 GCA_037040125.1 Kazachstania sp. M6911
ATGACATAAATATATTATAATCAATCTACATACATATATTATTTCACACTAACATGAATATAATACATTAAGAATATCATATATTATACTGTCATACTTATATATTTCACACTAACATGAATATAATGCATTAAGAATATTATATATATATATTATACTGCTATAATTCTACTACAGGAATATATTACAATAAACTGATATAAATCTATTATTTCCCTCTAACATGAATATAATATATTAAGAATAACATATATATATATATTATATTACAATCAACATACATATGTTATCTTACTCTAACTTGAATCTAATATATTAAGATGACATGAATATATAATATATTAAACTGATATACATATATAATATGTTACACTAAGAATAATATATATATATATGGAACACTAACATGAATATATTACACTAAGATAACATACCTATATTATATTAAACTGATATACATATATAATACGTTACATTAAGAATACATATATATTTTACATCATACTACCATTTGATATGTTACATTAAGAATAATATATATATATATGGAACACTAACATGAATATATTACACTAATATGACATAGACTTACTATATTACGATAAAATACATATGATGCATTAAGAATAACATACCTATATTATATTATACTGACATACATATAATTTACACTAACATGAATATATTACACTAATATGACATATACCTATTACATTAAGAATAACATACCTATAATATATTATACTGACAAGAATCTAATACACTAAGAATATTATATACATTATATTATACTGACATACATATAATTTAAACTAACATGAATCTAATATATTAAGAATAACATATATATATAATATATTAGACTGACATGCATATAATACATACATTAAGAATACATACATATAATACATTAACATAACAAACCTATATTATATTATACTGACATAGATATATTACTTCATACTAGCATGAATATATTACAATCAACTGACATAGCAATAATATATTATACTGCAATATCTCTAATACATTAAGATAACCTACCTATAATACATTAAGGATATATACATATATATTTTACACTAACATGGATATCTTACATTAATATGACATATATCTAATACATTAAGAATATCATACCTATAACATATTAAGAATACTATATATATATGTTATACTATACTGACATAGATATATATATATTTCACTCTAACTTGAATATATTACACTAATATGACATATACCTAATACAATACAATGGAATACAAATAATTCGTTAAACTGACATGAATCAATTACATTAAGAATATCATATATATATAATATTATACTGACATGAATACACTATACCACAATTACATATGTCTGTTAAACTGAACTTATCTGAATTCATTATACTAGACTGACATGAATATATCACATTAGAATAACATAGATATACTAAACCTAACTTACTGGGATAGATTACATTATCATGAATATATTACATTCTACTAACATAGATATGTTATACCTCAAATACATACATATATTAACCATACTGACTTGATTTCATTACATTCAACTAATATTACTCTACCACATTAAACTAATATTCATATACTATATCACTCTAACATGAATATATAACACTAACACGTCATAGATATTCCATTTCACAATAATAGAAATACATAACATTAAACTGACATTGATATAATATATTAGGAATATCATATATATATTATTATTCTTAACTAATTTAAATCTATAATATTACACCACATAGACATACTAAACCTAACTTACTGGAATATATTATTATACTGACATGGATATATTATTATACTAACATAAATATATTACATTAAGATGACATACATATGCTAAACTAAACTGACTTTATTCCACAATATTAAACTAACATAGATATATATTATATTATACTGACCTGACTCCATTACTCTAAACTACCACAATCCAACTTACTCACTATAACGTACATACTTATATCTAACTGCAATGATGACATCTTCAAATACTATACCATACACAATTGACTGACATATCCTATCCAAAATACATCTATTCACATCACTATACCTAATATCCATCAAATATGATAATTATCCTTTTATATATCTACTATGCTACACTACTCACATATATCACACACATCACCAAAAACATAAAATTATAACATCGGACCAAATCAATATATATTTTCTTCTCTTAACATATTCTACCCAACTAATTATAAAATTTATCAAATCCGTAAAATTATTCTCTGCAACTACTCTGCAGAACATGAAATACTAATTATCTTTGAACCTGATACCACACGATATTTTCATACAATCGAACAACTTCTTATAATTGATAGAAGAACCAATGGACCATCTTAACAAACATATTACAATATCTGTCTCACATATTTTATTAAATATATAACATACTTACACAATTATAAGAAAACCAATGAATCCTTTAAATGAACTAACTACTACATATACAGACAATCTCAGAAGAACCAAAGAACAATTTAAATAAGCGAATTGCATCTTCCATCTCACATATATTATTGCAATATAGGCACTTATGACACAATTCATAGAAGAACTAACGATTAACCTTGATATACAAATTACCATTTTCATCCTATATCCGATAATACAACATAATAATTTTCAACAATATCAGAAGACCCAATGAATCTTTATAATGGACAAACTACATTTCCCATCCCATATCCTTTATTACAACACAAAATCGTCTTACAAATTATAGAAGATCCAATGAAACAATCTAATGAACTAATTACCATTTCCATCCCACATATGTTACCACAATATAACAACTCCTAATGTTAATAGAACACCTAATAAATTCTTTAATGAACTAACTACACTTTCCATCCCATATCTGTTCACACAGCATAATAATTTCTACCAATACCAGAAGAACTTACGAATAACACTAATCAACAAACTTCAATATCCATCTCAATTATTTTAATACAAAATAACATATTCATACAATATCAGAGGGACCAGTGAATCATTTAGATGAACTAACTACAACTCCCATTTGATATATTCTATTACAACATAGCATATATAGACAATTCACGTAGGGACTAATTAATAATCTTAATACACAGATTACAATATCTTACATTCACAGAAGAACTAATGAATAATATTAATTAGCCGATTACCATTTCCATCCTATATCCGTTAATACAAACATAACATATTGTTACAATTCTCAGAAGGACCAATAATTCAGATTAACAAACAAATTATCATCTATATATCACATATTATGATTCATAGAAGAACTAATGTTTAATATGATATACTGACTGCAATATCCATCTAACATATTCTGTTATAACATACCAATTCTTGAAAACCATAGAAGAACCAATGAATAATTTTAATGAATTAGCTGCAATATCCATCTCACACATTTCTATTCAGCATACTAACTTCTGATATTCACAGAAGACCCAACAAATTCCTTAATGAACTGTTTTCAATTCCCATCTGATATATTTTAATGCAATATAACTTATTCAGATAATATCAGACAGACCAATGAGTGTTTCTAATAGATAAACTATATTATATATCTGATATATTCTATTATAACATAACATATTCAGGCAATCTCAGAATTACAAACATGTCCTCATAACGAACTAACTACTAAATATATCACATATTTTAATAACCACTATATACATCACATATTTTAATATAAACACAACATATACAGATAATCGTAGAAGAACCAAAGAACAACTTTCAGTAACTAATTACCACCTCTATATCACATATTCTATTACAACATAATAACCTCTTACAATAATATAGGAACTAATTATTCTTTTTCATAAGCAAATTACAATATCCATCTCACATACTTTTATTATTCAAACATGACATATACAGACAACTACAGAAGGACCAATAATTCAGATTAACAAACAAATTGCAATCTCCATATCCCATTTTTAATACATCTTAACATATCCAGACATTTATAGAATAACCAATTATTCATTTTATTAAGAAAACTACAATATCCATCTCATATATTTCTATTTAACATACCTATTATTTGCACTAACTGGAGAACCAATGATTCATTTTAACTAATGAACTACAATTCCCGTTCCATATATATATATTCTTTTAACATAATAACTTCCTTCAAACCGTAGAAAAATCAATGGATAATATTAATGAATGAAATACAATATCCATCTAACATAACATAACAACATCTTATAATCCGAGAAGGACCAATGAATCATTTAACAAACAATTAATAATTTCCATCTCACATATTCAGACAATCTCATAGGAACCAATAGATCATTTTCATAAACTAATTACAATATTCATATCACATATTATAACAAAAAATACTATATTCGGATAATTATAGAAGAACTAATTATTCATTTTAATATACAGATTACAATATCCATCTCACATATTTTAATATAAACATAACATATACAGACAATACTAGAAGAACTAATTATTCATTTAAATAATCAGATTATAATATCTATCTGACATATTCTATTGCAACATGACATATTCAGACAACCTCAGTAGAACTAATTATTTATCTTAATAAACAAACTTCAATTCCCACATATTTCAATAGAACATACCTATTTCTTGCAATTGACAGATAATTCAATTATTCATATTAATGGGCTAGTTACAATATTATTCTCACATAATTAATTGAAACATAACAACTTCTTACAATATCAGAAGAACTAACGAATATTCTTAAGAACGTAGCAAAGCTGGATAATACAGATATTACCTCACGTACCAATATTATTAATAATGCTGGTTTAACCATTATGCCAGCATATGTTATTCAGATCATTCACTGATATAAGATATATCAACTTTTAATAATAGCTCCTAACTAACAATGCACCTGTTTGTTTATTACTTTCTTTAATAGCTACATAGATACTGCCTGTCAAATACACTAGATCCATTGACCACCTTATTCTGCTCCATTATGATACAGAACATAAGATAATTCTAGACTAAATCTAGCATACCATAATTATTATATTAAAAGACGAATACAAGAACAGGTGCTATTATGACATAATCTACTGTGATCTAGGCTGGAATATTGATTGAATGATCTACAATAACTTCTGTCATTATGGGATATCCATACATAATATCAAATTAATACCAAATATTCTGAAATATAAGAACTAACTATCTGATATTATCTAGTACATTTTAACAACAACTTATCAATCTATCCTGTCAATATTACTCCATCTAATTACCACACATATTCTAATATATTTCTGTTCCTAACCTCCTTCTTCAAACTTTTATTGTCTATATATATTCTGCCAACCATACTCTATTACATACTTAATATAAATTCTAATATATTTGCTGATACCGACATATTATCTGTGAACATATCATATCATTGACATATTTCACTGCACAACCCTAAATAATACCACAACAACACAATTATATCCAACTTTCTTACCTCTCATCTATTCATTATAATTTATTTAACTACTTCAATCTTCCAAACTCTGAAATATCTTACACTATTCTCATAATATATTTCACTATCCACCATTTCCCTATTGAAATAGACCCATATATTACTGCTATATCCCACTCAACATCACCAACACCCAACATTTACACAACAAACATTATACCACATGAAAATACCACCTCGATCTACCATACCAACAGCCAAACTTATCTATGTCAGCCCATAACATTTGCTCTTTCCCTGTTATATGTCTGCTCCGTCGCACCATATTCTGTTTTGTTTACTCGCCCTCGCTCGACAGAAAAATAGACAAACACTAGAAAATGTTCAGCTGAAAAAGAGACAACAGGGATAACAGGACAGACAGGACAGACAGAGAGACAGAACAGGAACAAGAAGAGCCTTTGACAAACGGACAAATGTCGAAACATGATTGATTACACTTTGATGAACTATTGATCCAATAAAATGGGAACATCGGCTGTCCCTGTGCCCACTCCCAACAACTCAGATAATGGGGGGATATTTGCCACACCACCTCAACCACAGACTAACCAGAGACAGTCCATCAATATTTTAATTGAATCGACATACCAAATGTATCAGAACACCGTTGGTGTGAATTTAAACTGGAGAAATGCCGTTTCTGAAATGGGTGTTTTGGGTGCATAAAGCTATATCATGATCTGGATATACCAGCCTTAGAACACACCTGGATTGTGATATCGAATGGGATAAACTAGTTGACAGTTATGTGAAATGCCAACTGTGAGAAATTGAGACAGAATATTGACTGGAATATCTGGTGTTACTGGTTGGAATACTGCATCATACTAATATACCTGATAATGGCACCCATATTTCAGACTACTCCAACTACTCCACAAATGTCAAATATGAAATACTGCAACATTTCTAATGCTATTTGAAATTATCTCCTAGTCTCAAACCACGTATGGAATAACGATGATTTTCTGCCCAGATATTCACAATGTCGTTTAATAGAGGACACCCCGTGTCAGATTTATCTGTGGACCACAAGTTAAGATTTACTCTTAGAAACGATACTATTACAAATAGCAATGCAATTTGTTAAAACACCCTGCCAAAGTTATAGCGCAACTACTAAATATTTGTTCAGATTAAATCCCACATTGAAAATGCCAACCACTCTAAATTGAACTCGACACCTCCAATGCTATTTAACAAAAATAAGAACAACAGAACTGAAAAGTTTGGAACTCCCAAACAACTGTGTTTAGATGTAGAATATTAGCCCAACTATTGAAGACTAACTCCATGGAATTATGCTGCCCATAATAAATCTATGCTAATATATGATATTCCAGAACATTGAATTCAAATTGTTACAATACTGCTACATTGCTGTGTTCTACTAACGTTTGATAGCTCTCTGTACATTACATAATAACTAGATATATATACGGAATACATATGACTCCTGTACTTTTTTCTATTATTGTGTCAATTTACAGCTGACTTTTAGAATGATATCTGTATAGAGGATGCTGTCGCACAATTTTGATGTCTAAACATATTAAAATTTGTGTGCCCCAGAAAATTGCACCAATACACAAAGATACTGATATAACACATCTCACTTCATTGCTGTGTTTTACCACATCTCGAGGGAAACCGCTAGCATCTACAATGTTCAATTTATCTCTTATAGTTCTACATTATTAACTACTATACATATTCTAATACTGCTACCACTGCTTCTCTTTGCAGCAACGAAGAATCACTGCATGTTTCCCCTTTATATCACGACTCTGATACTTGCCACAACAGTTACACTCGAACATGCTTTTTATATCATAATACTTCGCAACTTGCTTTGTTAAGCACTCTTCACTAACACTGTCACATTTTCTGATAGAAGACGGAGAGGCCATGACTGTGCAGATACCACCAACAGATGACACCAGACCAGCAGCGGATATATACTCGTCGATGCTGGGAATTATATTCACTAATAGAACGGACGCTACATTACTGACGGCAATACTATGAATGGCACTGTAGTCGACTAACAACAACCGGGTGATGCCACTATTGTCAAACCTATCAGTTATTGTTAATCTTTCTTCTTCCTCACAATCACTGCTAACATACTCGTAATCACACTTCGCCATTCTAGCGATATGTCGTCCTTCAGCATTACCGTTATAGAAACAAACAACTTTGCCATATTCAAAACCCAATAAATTTTCTGTGATATAATTTGCAGCTGCAAAAGTTGGGAGTTCAGTCTGAGTGTCAATGTGATACCAGTGTTTATACACCTTTCTCAGCGGCAGGCCTGTCTTTAACTTTTGAACACGAACCCAATTGTCTCCGTTAATCGAAGTATCATATGTTGGACTCTTATCAATTCTCAGGAACTCCAAGTTATTTATAAACACACCTAGGTCTCTATTGTGGTCATTTGCAATAATAATCCGATGAACCTTATCAGCAGGAAACATCTCACTCACAGGCGGCAAGTTAATCATGTTGATGTTATGGAAGACCAGATACCCTAGGGATATGAAATTCATCTTACTATACCATGTGAATAGCAACTCCCAAATACCTTCGCTGGCCAGATCTTTTGCAGTTCCAAAATATACATCTGCCTTGAAAGAGCCTTCTTCTACTACTGTGCCGGGTTTGAGCAGTTCGTTGACCGTTCCTATCTTTCTGCCACCGTAGTACTGAAACAGCTTGGATACCTTCCCTAAATGTGCCGTATCCTTGACGAAAATAAACGAAATAATTCTTTTGCCAGAACCATATAGATGTGCGGCTTGCATGGGCTCCAAATAAAAATGACCAGCCGAATGTTCAATGTTGGTTTCGTAAAGTTGGACTGTGGAATCCGCCATATAGATATCTAATTTGTTCTTCTCGTTGTCTTCAATCATCTCAAACTCCGCTTCCAATTCTGATGGAACCAACATGCTCCTTAGCGTGCCCTGAAGAACCGTCCTGACCAATTCAAGATGGCCTGTCTCTCTGGCCATCGGAACATCAAACTTCCTTGCCACACACTTCTTTCTGTGAACTTAGCCTCGTTGTGATAATTTGTTATACCCAGCCACTCGTGCCACATTAGACTGATTTGTCCGCTTTTGTAGTTGGCCAAAGAGAGGTTATAACCAGCATCGTTCGTAGCGTAATGTTCCATACCTGACTGAGCCGAGTGACCTGCCATTGCTTCTCTTCCTGCGACAAAATTCTCGTCATACTTGATGTAAGATCTCATTAGACCAATCATACAGTCCCTCAGTCTGCTGAACTTGTCTAGCGGATACCTTGGAAGGAATTTAACGAAATGCGATCTGCTTAATAAACAATGCTGCACTGGATTGATGAACAGAAATGAATGCAGCACCTGGTTGGAGAATTGCTTGTCTGTCAATTTTCTTCCTTCATTGAATACTTCGAACCTTGCTAGGTTGGCCCACGCTTCGTCACCGTCTTTGTCGAATTCCCTTAATAGATTTCTTTTCATCTTGTCGTAATCCTTACCGAGAACTACCATGTGCATATACTTGACGACGATCATGAAATATAAAACATAAGCAGATGTGTTGACGTCTAACACTTTACATAAACGGTTGATGTACTGTGACTTTGAATACGTTGTGTCTATTTCCATGCATCTGCTGTGATTGTTGAAGAATATATTTCTCTCATTACCTGCATACTTTAAAATAGCCATATCTGGAAACCTGTAAGGACCGCCAGTAGAAAAGTAGACCATCCACATTAGAGCAACCGACATCTCTCTGGCCAATAGCATTAGCCTCTTGCTGTGCTGTTCCGTAATCTCGACAGAAACATCCCTAGTTGGAGTCACCTCGGCCCTTAGTTGATACGGGAATAATCAAGGAGTGAGCATGTTGTGCCGCACCTGGCCTCTGTAAGATTGATCTCAGGGTCGCATATAAACCTGTCACGAATGGTCTCGACAGCTGGGATGTTTTTAAAATACGGCTTGAATTGTTCGAGATCTTTCATGATAACATCCATCATGTCGGTGTAGAACGAACGCACATACTTCCTGGTTAGCACAAACCCATTGATAACATAACCGTCTGGTGGATACGGTCTCGACCTCTGACCGTGGCCAACATTGATTTCACTTATGGCTGTGTAGCACTTCCTGAAAAAGCTGTAACCATCTGACTTGTCGTTGAAGAAAATGTGAATCCCACCACTCATGTGAGTTAACTTCTTAGAGATAAGACGATAGATCATACTGTATATGAAAGATGCCTTGAGTGCGTCCATGACTCTTCTGTAATTCTGGGTGGTCTTCAATTTCATGGGATCGTAGCCAACCCAGCAAAACACATACAGTTTCAGTATCACAATTAGCAGAGGGCAGGCTTCATTATTTGTGAGCATGTAGTGTGTTATATTGGCGTACCTATCAGTGTCTGCAGCGGTGTAAAGAAGGTTAATGTGCTTCTTCACGTTTGCAAACTCATTACTAGCAAAGAGCTCGAACTTATTAATGTTGTCAAAAATAAATAGCATCAAGGAGTTGGAATATGCATATATCTTCCGAGTAGGAGATGTATATTTTGGAGGGAAACGACGGTGTTTCCTGTTGAACGTTTTTGTGAACATGTATGCGTTGTACTCCGACTCTACCAGAGCATACCATCTGTCGAAAACCTCTTTGCTTCTGTGGTTGCAGGAGCCCTTGTTGGTTATGAACGATAGCAGCAATCTGGTGTCTTCATCTGTCAGTCTCAAAGCATTGATGTTTAACAGTTCGTTGTAAGCAGTGTTGTTGACACCAGGAAGCACAATTCTGCTGAACTTTGGAATTTGGATGAATTCACCACAGACCTGGTCCTTGTAGATCAGATATTTGTAACCCTCGCCACGTCTGATGGTAATGACTGAGCAAGGAAAGATCAGCTTCTTTCTCTTGTTGCTTCTGTAATCCTTCTTCTGGACCCACTCCCATCCTGACTCTGTCTTCTTGAAGTACTTCTCAGAAGTGTTGACTTTTTCAAACAGATCCTTTGAGTGGACAGGAATGGCATGGGTGTGGCCGTATTTGTTGTACAGTTCGTTGATACTGATGATATCCTTGTGGTCTTGTTTGATTTTAGCTCTTACAAAGTCTGGCAGCTTGCTGTAGCTGGGGTCGATGATATTGGTAGAGCTGACATATCCTCCTATATTATTGTCATACCTTTGGTCTGTTCGACAGAGAAAATTGTCAATAACTGAGAAGCAGTAGTTTAGTTGCGTGATTGTCATAGGTAAGTAGAGAAACTTTGTCGTCGAGTTGCTTTTCAAAGAACAAGACAGAAAAAGAAGAAAAGAAGAAAAGGCGGCCCGGAAAGAACTGGCACTTATATAATTAAATTGAACAGATTTGATATATTGCAGACTTTATAAGTTGAACAGACAGCTTTCTCCTCACATTCCAATCACCTACCAGGAAACTAGCAGAACCGTTTTCTTTAATTGATTGCGGAAATTGGCAACCCACCGGATGTCAAGAAAACGTACGATAAAGATGAGATGCTAAGTAAAGACGCTAAAACAGTGCATAAAGAACAAGAACTGGCTAAAAAACAGTGCAGAAGTGTGATACAACAGAAATAAACGAACTATATGTGATGTATCTGGTCAATAAACAAGATTTACATAGTAACCGGAGTTGGCAGTTGCGGTGCACATTTCGTGTCGATTGAGTGGAAAAGGAGAAAAACGCGAATATTTGTGGTGCCATAGAAAAGTGGCGTGTACGAACGTAAAGCTGCGGTGCAGGAAGGTGCCGCTGAGATGCCAAGGGTTAGCGAGGCAAGTGCAGTTTTTCCCAACATCAAACGTCGCTGGCGCTCGTTTGATATTGGTCAAATATATTTCAACAATTAACAACTTCATAAGAAATTTGACTCTTTATGTATATCATTTCCCTGAAACTTTGCACATCTCTTAATGTATTTACTGACCTTAATTTATTACTAGTAGCATATATATTTCTCCTATCAAAACCTGTGATACCCTTCGTAGTAACTTTTCTGTGAAAATATTTTGGCAGCAGACCTTGCAACGAATAGTCCGTACGATAAGAATAAACAGATAGCCAGCTTTGTTCGAGTAGCCACAGAGATAGTTCTCTGAGTAAAAAGTAATGATTAAATAACCCTATCAAATGTGTTAATATTTGCGTTCATGGATCTAAGATAAAAAAATAGGAATACATAGAACAGCTAATGCCATATAACTTAAGAAAACATTAGGTTCCATTTTTCCAGAGAAAGAAGAAATAAACTACAAAAGCATCACTAAACTATAATGTCAAACATAATGTGTACACGAATTATATACGGCTTCTCTCTTTTCTACACCCCAGCTTGTGCTGAGAAAGGCGTCTTATAAGCAGGAAAAAAGAAATATTACTATATATCACTATAGACACCTGAAAACTGGGCAACATTTCTTAACAGCAATAACCCTGACGACTGGAGTATTCATTGCTGAGAGGGATACACCACAGCTTCCTCTCACCTCTGAATCCAACTTAGGACAACCATTTATAAAAAGCTATTATTTGAAAGAAACTATTACGTGTTCGTTTGTTTTACTTCTGCAATACTTATTATCTTAAATTAATGACTACAGAGGAGAATATCAATCCATATCTGGATCCTGAAAATTCTCCTTACATATATCTGAAATAATCTGGCGTTACGTGCACCATTTTCCGCATTTATTGTACGCATCAATTAGGTTCGATATAGAACATAACTATGTGCTAGTAAATAAGTATATGGTAGCAAAGTATAGTAAGGTGTTTCCCCTTCTATGGTTATAATTCTTAACTTAATTATTAATTCAAATTATAAAACACATTGTTTCTGCCACCAGCCTACAGACCATTGCAATGATCTACAACGTCTGCATCTGTTATTTGCGCCAGAACAATGTGCAGTAGCACCGCAGAACCGACCACAGTTAGAGCCCCTTTTGTTAAGGGAATCAGCAGATTGTGTGGGAAATGCTTGCCCGTTAATTGTCTCGACATTCGTAGTCGAGACAGAGTTGTAACCAGTCATATCAATCATTTGTGGTTCTTCTTGTACAACTGGAATCTGATATCTGCTCTCTGGTAAGTTTGGATCTGTGGAGTTTAGCCATAATTGTGTTGCAACGGAAGTTCTAAAAGATTGATGAGCTAGCTCTGTGCCATTCTCGAAATACGATGTCACTAGAACCACGTATGCATCATTTGGATCTGGTCGCCACGCAGTCCAAGTGTCAGAACGATGGGCTGGCTCCCAAGAGATGTACTCTTCTGCAGCAGCGCCTTCTAATAAAGCACTTTGTGCAGATGTAGTTAGACATAATGATGATACCATTAAAAAGGGAGTTACCAATCTTGATTTCATAAATTTTACCATTTTTACTAGTATTACTCTTCGGATTGATACTGGGTGTTTTTGTTGAACAGAATAGAATGGGTACGACAACAAGTAAGTAAAGTTATTATGAAATCTTAAATTATAAAAATAAGGACATAATCAATTGACAAATAATTAGCACTATTTATATATGTCTTTACATAAGCACTTTTGATTTTGATTATTAAGCTGACACCTAAAATTATTCTCTAGAGATCATGATATGTTGAGCGATTGTCCGGATGCAATCTCACCTAAAACATAGTAACTGATCTTATTATCTGAGGAACTTAAGATCAAATAACGATACTTGCTACTTGTTAAAATATTCATCCTTAATGGGTCTCAGAAGACATCAGAGAATTCAGTAGAAATACTGTGGAAGTGGTCTATTAAGATTGCGACGGAATATAATAACGGAATCCCCCGGAATTATGATAATTTTCTTCCAGTCAAGCAGCGTGTATTTATGGTGCCTTCAAAAAAAACAAGCGGGTACAGGCAGAAAGAGACGCATAACGTACAGTACAGCGCAGTAGTTAACCTTTTCCTGGTAGGTGCATAGTAATTTACAGTTATCTGAGCAGGTATAATTACAATAAACGTAATAGATACACCAGTGAATTCATCGTCTTTCCACTATTCAATGTGCTGCTATTAATTGAAGTAACTGATCGCTGCAGTGTGACTCGTTACAAAATTTAACACTTGTTGCCATGTTCCTTTTTAACGTACACTCTCAGCCTCGTTCGGCATTTGATAAGCAAATACAATTATTTGCTCTCATATTAACAAAGAGAGGGGTATATCAAACTTACAATAATGAACAGTAACTAACACGCCACAATATGGAGACAGATGGAGCAGCTTTAGAAGTCCACAATATTCTTCTATGCAAAAATATAATGCATATGCTTACTGTCGTATTTATAATTGTTAAAACTGTAGATAGCCGCTCTAATTCAACAAATAATAGATCCACAGTTTTTGTATTTAACAACATTCGTGCATCTCGTTCTTGCCTACTCTTTTCATAGAAAGTTCAACATTTAAGAAACTTGTAGAAGAGCACCTTAACATATTTACCACCGCAACAACTAATGGGTTTGAAATAGTAGCAGAAATTATTGACTGAAAATATATGTGTAAACTCCTGTATCGGATATGTTGCAATATAATAATTAAATTACAAGTGGATGGGGGTATTTTCTCCTATATCAAACTAAGAGAGTAATTCAGTCAATAATCTATGCATTTAATAGTTATACACACACGGATATATAGACGTATAGAAAATAATAGTTGAGAATCGGCTTTCATAACAGTGAGCATATTTAAAATGAGATTTCGCGAATATGTTTTCACCGTGGTGTCTCGACACACATTCACGAGATTTATATTACTGTTACTTTCACTAAATTAAGAATTCATTAAATTATATATAATATATATGCTTACATAAAAAATAATGGGAATGCAATTGGGACGATAGCAAACAGTAATCCCACTGTGTACCTACCTGCAGCATTTGGGGCCTGTTGTACTGTATGTGTTGCCGAAGATGATCCTCTGCTGGATTGGAGTTGGACAGCAACAGAAGCAGCAGAAGCAACAGAGGATGCACCGCTGTATCCAGATGAGGTCGTTGTTTCTTTTTGATCTAACTTCCCAGTAACTGTTGTCTTGGCCAGATCTGTAGGACGAGCCATTGTAGAGACAACTGTTTCACATTTCTTATTGCTGCAAGATGTGACGGTAACTACAGTTACGTCCGACAACTGACTTTCACCGGCTGGGTTAATATCGTTAGACTCAGTGGAACATTTAACCGTTGTTATTCTTGTCATACCGTAAACATCAGTGTAGGTGGAAGTAGTCAGGTAATCTTCGCTTCCAGATTGGGCAGCATCCCCGAAGCTCTCTACTGTTGAGTTTGATTGCGTTGACTTAGTCAATGGATAACTAGTTGAACTTTTAATAGATTCCTCGGTAGAAGAAGAATTTGAGAATATATTTGCGTTTGAAAAGGTAGATAGTGGCATGCTTGTAGCAGACCCTGACGTGAAATTGTTGAAGGAACTTGACATAGCAGAGTTTGTTAATTGTTTTGTTGAGGAATCGCCATCTAGGTTTGATAGTACTGTGTTCACCGAGGACGATATTTTGGAGGATTGCGGAAAACTTGAAACCGACGCTTCTTCAGAAGAAGAGACAACAGAAGAGGTCACTGCATCAGATACTGTTGATGATGTACCTTCCGTTTTGCTATCAGATAAAGTTACCATTGAAATACCAGAAGATGGCACGGTTGATAAACGTTCTGAAGATAATGAAACTGATGAGGAAATAGTCGATAATTCGTGAGAAGACACAGCTGATGCTTGTTCTACCGATGACAAAATAACCGAAGAGCTAGATAAGACAGATTCTGATATAGACGACGACGATGACAAAGACGAGGAAATAGTAGCTTCGGATGAACTACTAACAACAGAAGAACTTGCTGATGTTGGCGCAGGAGTCATTATATAATATATGGTTTCCACTTCTGTGTAAGGAAGACCCAATTGTGGAGCAGTTCCCACATTAGTGATCATAGTAGTGGAAGTTGTTGCATATGTCTCACTCCATTGTGAAACAACTGATGATGTTGAATTTCCTATCTCACAAAATTGATCTTCAGGACTGTATATGTATCCCTTAAAATTTGTTATAACCTCTCCTGATGGTGTCATCATGGTAGGTTCAAAAATGGCATCACCTCCATGATTTACATATGAGAAAAATAACTCATAAACCATTCCTTCTACTAAATTGAGAGTAATTGACTTGGTTTGAAAATTTGGATCGTCTGGGATATAATAAAACTTTGATAAAGCATCAATTATATGTGAAGCAGTGTTACCTATATTTTCACAACACAACTTATCTAAATCATCAAGTATGAACAATGCTGCACCGTCACTGACTCCATCAAAAGAAAACGTGTATTCACCCGTTTCTGGGACCACCAAGGATGCAGAATAGATTGCTGCCATATGGGACAATAGTACATTTTCCTGACCTTGAAAGTTTCCCCTATAGACTTCTCCAGATGGTATGGAAACATTGAAACCTATATCGTAGAGATCGGTCAATGATGGTATATCTCCACCTGAGGTTGCTTTTGTGAAATAACTTAGAAGTTCGTCGGATATTTAGCCTACAGGTTCATTATATGACAATTCATATATATTTCTAGCATAACCATACTCGTCTTTGAGGTTGTGAGCTTTGAAAATTGCACATCCGGGATAGGATGCTGCGGCTATTGCGTAATTGGCAGAAAATAATAGTGATGAAAGTAATACTTGCCACAGCATTTTTTTTCTAGATGTTTTAGTTTGAATTAGTGTTAATCTGTGAGAAATATGAGTCCACTTCCATATTAAGTTAAACAAGTAACATTTTTGAGAGAGCAGTCGATATACTGTAAATTAAAGGGAGATATTTTGGCAAAATGTATCTCCTTATATAACATAGCAGTTAAATGAGATCTGAATTCTGAGTACTGGCTTTTTGTAACTGAGATACCCAATCCGATGTTGAGCCAAAATAGAAGGATTTGCACTGCTCTCCAAAATAGGATATTGCACATCAATTCCGTAGCAAAAAAAGAAACAAACATGGAAACAGATCGGTTTCTTTTTCAGAAATGAAGATCTGCATGACAAACCGCCGTGGGAAACCGCTTATATATCTCTGCGCCTTTTTCATTCTGGGAAGCTGTCGGTCGTCCTCGGGATACACTACATGCTTTTGTTAGCGCAAATCGATCTGTGTATCATTGAGTTACTCATCATGACAGTCACATAGCACAGAAAATTGCGCACGCCGAACAATAATGGACCCAGCATCAGGGGGCGAGAAGTCACTGGATTGTTCGCAACTACAAAGAAACATGAAGATTCCAAAGCAATTCCAAAAATTATTCTCAAATATATGCAATCCAAGACCGATAAGATTGCTATAATTGTTCTCATCACAACCATTAAATTACGGGACGCCTAAGACCTTTACTTCTCATGTTACACCAAATGATGTTGGTCAGACATAATTTTCTGATAACCTAAAAATCTGAATAGTGATCTCATTAATTCTAAAAGGCTATCTAATACAACAGATCGACTATGCTTGCCTCTCTCGACCTTTTCAATACTTGACTACAGATCCAGACCTCAATTCTACATTTTTTACTCCTGCTCTTATTCCTTACAACATCCTAGGATTATCAGATATATTTTCATGATTTCTTTGAAGAAGTTTAAGCTGGAACTAATGTAATAAAACAGACTCTCTCGTCATAAGCTTATAGCTCTGACATATCAAGACAGATTACTTCAAAATATACTACTATGTTCATTGGTTCGATTTTACCTATTAACAAAGGAACAGTTTCAAGAATAATCACATTGAAAACGCTTAAACAGAAACTTATCACAATGATTCAATTATACAAACCTTATCTCGGTCATATGAATACTTCGTTTCAGGTCTGTGCCCCAGTTCTAAACCTTTCGTTATTATCTACTCTCTAAACATCTGTCAACAAATATAGCGTAACCCCAAATATGGCACCTGGTTGAGGTGATGAAATGGCAACAGGAAAATTAACCTCTTGATCTGAAGGATTGTGGAAAAAATTAAAATGCATCCCCAAAATATCATCACATCTATTTTTATATTTAATTATATTTGTAATGAGTGATCCCATTACAATTGCTACAATTCTGTTAGTACTATTATTGGAGGAAGCACAGTTTTATATGACAGTCCTATCATAAACATTTGAAATCATAGGTTACAGTTAAAAAGTATATGTTTATTCTATATAAGTTAAATAATATACTTTGTGTTTAAATTCTAATTCCGAAGCAAATGACAAAAGAGAGACATCTTGTAGGTTTTGTTTTGTACTTTAACGAGCCCATGCAGCAACGCAATGTTTTAGCCATCTCTTACCAAAACCTTGGCACTTTTTATACGGATTTAAGATTCCGGAACATTGAATGCTTAAACCACAGTAAAACCCACAGTTACTATAAGCACGTTTTTCAATTGGACCTTCCACTGTACTATTTATTGATAGTGATTTTTCAATATCAAGTGAATTTATTGGAATAGTAGTGGTGATTGAGGACGCAGTACTCGTCTGAGTTACGAAGGTAGTTAAATCTTTTAATAACTCATCTGAATCATCGTACATTGCATCTACTTGATTAGCCCACCAAGTAAGAGCATTACCATCTAATCTCAAAGAAAACTCGCTAACAACGTTGTCCTCCTCGTTCAGTGCTTGGATAGTAACGGTAGTGGCACCATCACGAGGTTGGTTGACGAGTTCATATGTCTTTCCTTCCAGTTCCGAAGACCATGATTCATAATCGTCATTATTTAAAATAGAAATACCTACAACGTACTGCAGTACGTTGGTACTTACAAAGACAAAAACGAAGGACAAATAATGGAGTTTCATATAGTAGTATCAAATTTTGTTGTTACTTTGACAGGTTTTGAAAGATGTGACATCTAATATATTATAGGACATAAATAGGATCACACCACATTGGTATTGGGAAAAATACCTCTAATTTATACACTTCAAACTTCACAAAAAACAGTACTGGTAATTTGTATATTAGCAATGTATACTTTGGATTCTTAATTACATGTGTGTTTTCGCTCCTAAATGCACTATTATGCACAGTAACCGTTAAACCAGGTTTTGAATCGTTAACTACTAAATAGTAAATGCAGTTAAGAGCAAGTTACCTTTTCCATTGTCATCTTTCTAAGTAACAGGTGT
>JAXQGP010000445.1:0-19059 GCA_037040125.1 Kazachstania sp. M6911
CGATCAAGGAGATGTATATGTAATGATGCAAAAAAATATTTATATATGTATGTATATAATACTAATTAGTTGTTACCTTCATCGATGACAGCCATATCCAAAACTTGTAACGAACCAATTTGACTACATAATGTAACTATATCTCTGTAGGAAACTGGATCGATTAAACCTGTACATTCATATGGTGTATCGTTATTAGTAACTTCAACTTCTTTCTGTTTCTTGATTATTAATTTTTGGATCTTTTCCAGTGACTCCTTGTTATCCTGAGGTTTCTGTATATTAACCTTAACTTCCATCTTGGCTCTTACAATTGGAATAATTTGTTTAGCGATCAATAATTTAATTGCTTCTAATGCTTGTAATTTTGATGGTTTACCAACAACCGGACTAAATTTTAATTCGACAAGAGCCTTGTGAATCATTGTTGGGGGATATCTTTTCTTTGATTTTGGGTTAATACATTTAGCACTAATAATTGTTAACATTTCATTGTTAATCTTATTTAACATAATTTGTCTCTCTTTTTCACTTAATTGAATTTCACCCTTTTGTAAGATTAATTTAATAATATCATCTACGTTCGAGGTACCGAAACATTTCAGTAGATCTTCCTTGGAGGCAACCAGGCCCTTGGAGACATTCATGAATACTTGATGGATTTGTAATACTTCATCCATATCCTTCTCTATACCCTTCCTGTAGTCTTGGACTTTATTTTGATAGCAGGCAACTTCGAATCTTTTCCTTTCTTTACGTAATCTGACTAATGACACATTTGTCAATTTTATTTGCCCTGACGGTTGCTGGATGACCATGATGATAATATGTGTTTGATTAGCTCTGAGTAGCTGTCTGTAATACTCATTTTCCACTGCTGCTACTGCTCTTATCCATATATCCAAATATATATATCGATGATATAACTATCAAACATTCCATCACATAGTAAAAGTTCACTGCCCTACATTATTGTTACAGCTACAGTTGCTATTACGGCTGCTGCTCCGCGGTGTAGGTGAATGCCAACGGCCAAACTGAAAATTTTCACTACGATACAAGCAATATATCAATCTATCTATATATATATATATATAAATATCTATGACAGATGATAGTAACACAAATATATATATACATATGCCAATGGCAGTAATAGTGATGTGGTAATATATTCCTGACACACGCTTTAACTACCGTTGATTGACTAGTACTGCAGAGTAACTTGAGTTGTGTACTATGGCAGGCCGGCCTCAATTCAACACATAAAATATGTCCTGGAATATACAGGTAAATTGTATCACTGGTATTGAATATATTTTAATACACTCCCATATCGTGGATTGCATAGTCTCATCGAGTAAACTTGTGTTTGCACTAGAACTGGCACCTGCACTCTTATCGTAGACTCAATATCTATAAATGCGTAAAGTATGGACATAGCATTGCGGGTTGTGCGGCGTGGTCTTCGCACATCAGGCGATTGATCTCGAGATGTAAACAAAAGACAAATAACAATAAAGAACGATACGTAATTGCTAACAGTTTTGATAAAAACTGTAAGGATCAGCTGCCCTTATAACGGTAACATTAATATCTAGATTCTTGTTTAGATACATTCTGTTATTTATATACAAGTCAGAAGAATCGATTTGCTTTTCACTCGAAATTTCTTTTTTATATATCCTGCTATTACTTTTCAAACGTTATAGGGGAGATATATAAATACCGTTCATTCATCAAGTAAATATTCCAAAGTCCATATGAATACTGATCCCGAACAACAGCCATTACAATCGGCAAGAAATGGTAATCCCAGATCTCAAGTCCATTATATTTCTATTCCAATAGATAGAAATACAGATTATGATCCCGACGCTCAACAAAATGGGGATGAAACAGTAGAAAGATCATTCAATACAAGAAGACAGTCGATCCTGGATCAACCGATAGGTTCATTCCGTGGTGTTAACTCACTAGGTAGATTCGCTACGTCTCTAAGAAGAGCTAATTCATTCAGGCATATCGATGTAAATTCTAGTGTTGAGAGATCTTTCTTCAAGGATAATCATGACGAAATATTCGATCCAGATACGTTGGCTCCTGCAGTAAATGGTAGAAGATTATCTACTGCATTGAGACCATCAATACAAAATATTTCAATGAGACCATCAATTACTAATTTAGATAATAGTAGAATCACTAATGGTGATAATCCATTTTATGACGATAGTTCTGTAGATTATGGTTCTACTTATTCTGGTCAAACAAGTTCAATGGCTCATCAACAACCGGGTGATACGAGCTCTTTATTAAGAGGTTCAATCTCAATGGCTGAGTTGGCCCATAATTTAAGTAGAGATGGTTACAACGGTGTAATTGCAGGTGGCGACATCGACTCTCTCGTTTTAAAACAAGTTGAGGATAAAGATGGACAAGTTGTCACTGTTCTAGCTGGTCAATCTACTGCTCCACAAACTATTTTCAATTCTATTAATGTCTTGATTGGTATTGGTCTATTGGCCTTACCTCTAGGTTTAAAGCATGCAGGTTGGGTCATTGGATTAACTCTATTGAGTTTATTCGCATCTGCTACTTTCTGTACCGCAGAATTGTTATCTAGGTGTCTAGATACAGATTTAACATTGATGTCATATGCAGATTTGGGTTACGCTGCATTCGGTACTAAAGGTCGTGCATTGATTTCTGCATTATTCACACTAGATTTAATGGGCTGTGGTGTTTCATTAGTAATTTTATTTGCAGATTCCCTCAATGCACTATTCCCAAATATATCTGTCACTTCATTTAAAATTTTAGCATTTTTCGTTATTACTCCACCTGTGTTTTTACCATTAAGCATCCTGTCAAATATTTCTTTGTTAGGTATCCTTTCCACAATTGGTACTGTTGTTGTCATTACCGCATGTGGTATCTTTAATAATACAGCACCAGGTTCTTTATTTCATCCAATGGAGACACAACTATGGCCAAAGGATATTAAATCGTTATGTTTATCAATTGGTCTGTTAAGTGCGTCATGGGGTGGTCACGCCGTATTTCCAAATTTGAAATCAGATATGAGACATCCTGCAAAATTTAAAGATTGTCTAAAGACTACTTATGAAATTACCGCTGTTACAGATATTGGTATCGCTGTTGTAGGTTACTTAATGTTCGGTAACACCGTTATGGATGAAATCACTAAAAATGTTTTACTTTTAGATAAATTCCCAAGTTATTTACATGGTTTAATCTCTGGCTTAATGACTGTAATTCCAATTGCTAAAACTCCATTAAATGCAAGACCAATCATCTCTGTATTAGATACCTTATTGAACGTTAGAGATGCCGAAGAGAAATACGAGGGAACTAGATTAAAGATGGCTAAAATGATTCAATCTGGTAATGCAATCGTAGTTAATATAATGTTTGTTATCATTGCTATCATATTCCCACAGTTCGATAAAATTATTGCATTTTTAGGTGCAGGTTTATGTTTCATGATTTGTTTGATACTGCCATGCTCTTTCTATTTGAAAATTTGTAAGGATACGATTACTCCTGGGGAAAAGATTGCTTGCTACATAACCATTTTCTGTAGTGTCATCTTTTCAACATTAGGTATCGGTGCTGCAATCATTGCTTAGTTAAAAAATCACATGATACTAATATATATTCATGTATAATACATTTAGTCTATTCCATATACATACATATAAAAAAGTTCTTACTCGCCCATAAAATGTACAAAATGTTATCTTATTACTTATATAGTATCTACTTATTTGATTCCTTTGATCTATGTGCTAATGCATTAATACCCTTTGTCACAGCAGGACAATAATGTTTATTTAATGTTGCATTTTCCCATAATGTAGCAGCACCGGCGTTACTTCTTGATATAATGTCAGTATTAATATTATATGAACCATTACCTATTCTATCCTCTGTAGAATATAACCCACCTATTTCTGGATATTTAGTCATTAATTTATCAACAAATTTTAATAATGCAACAGTAGTTCTCTCTGGGGTATGCATCATTGCTACATATAATCTTTTAGTAAATGCAGCAGCTCTTTCTCTAGTACCAGAATTAGTTCTGAAAAATGTATAATCTAGTGCTTTTAATAGTAATTCTGCTTTTGTAGAGACATTGACTGATGGTTTAACCAATTCTTGATTTAATGGATCTGCTAATCTAAGGGATTTATAAGAAAGTTCAATATCAGCATCCAATGCTACATTAAATAAAATTGCATATAATGCATTTACGAATGTAGAAAGATCAACAGAGATCTTCATGTGACGATTATGAGATACCAGAGAAAATGAACTGACAATACACAACAATACCTTTCGTACTTCTGAGGAGCTTAACTCGGTCAGATCAGTATCCATAATAATTTCCTTCATAACTTCAAGGAAATCACCCAATAAATCAAAATTAGCCATGTTACCAAATTTAGATAGACCTTCTAGGACAGCACCAACAAGATTTGTATGTCCAGCTTTCAAAATGTTTAAATATAGTGCAAGGACAAGCTTCAAAATTTCTGCTTGATTCTTTTCCCTTTCTTCAGCTGAAACAACTAATTCAGCTTTACGCATCTCTTCATCAATCTCTTTCATCTCCTTTCTGGCTTTTCTTTCCTTCTTAGATAAATGTACTCTATCCTTCTTCTTGACTCTGAATTTCATCTCTGTACTTTCTTCTTTGGTATTTGGGTCGTAATCCTGAAGAACATCCAACGACAACAATATATTCATTGTAGATTCATCAATCATATAATTTCTAATCTTCAAAACTTTTGAAAATATTCTAACAATTTCAACAGATATACTACCTTCATCATCACCAGTGAATAATGATTCAACAGTTTGAATTATTGTAGTTGCAATTGGATCAACACGTAAATTTGGTTTACAAATACGACGTATTAAAATAGAAAATACTTCCGATCTGAAATTGAAATGGGATGCATTTGAAATAATACCATTGGCTGCTTGCATAGCGTTTATACCTAAACCAACTTTCATTTGATTCTCATTATTAGCAGTCTTAGATAAGACACTTAATCTGCTGATGTAATTTTTGTAATTCACAACAAGATTTTGTTCAAAATGTCTTAATCTCGCAACCTCCTTCGAGACTTTTTCCTTTTTCTCTAAATCAGATAATGGTCTAATTCTGTAACCTGGAATAATACTATTAAATACAGGAACTAAGGCTAACATAGAAAACTTACAAGTATTTGGGTTCTTAGACAGTGTCATTTTCACTAATCTGGTTAATGCACTTGTATTTTCTTCAGGATCTTCCATAACTTTCTCAACCATATCTGCAATTTCTTCCTGCAATTGTAACACTTTCTCCTCTGTATCTGGTTGTTCTTCTTCCTCTTCTTCAACATTTTTATTAACTTCTTCTTTCTCTTCTGGCTCCTCCTGTTCTTCTTCATCTTCTTCGTCTAATTCTGTTTTACCATTCTTCTTCTTTTGTCTCTTTAATAAGTTTCTTTCCACTTTACCGTTAATCTTAATTGGAAGACCTTCAACCATATCTTCTTCAGGATTGTTCAATACTCTTGGTTTTAATTCATAATCTTGCTCTTCATCATCCCATGATGCAGCACGTCTCTTTCTTGAGGATACAACTGGTTCTTCGATATCATTAATCATATCAGCTGGAATCTCTCCAATATCATCAAAGGTACCGCTTGCAAGAACTGCATCCTCTTGTTTTCTCTTATGTGCTGTTCTCTCTTGGATAGAAGATTGGGTCCTTTTGTTTCTGGCCATAGTGCTAAATATACAAGTGCTTGTTATACTTGAGTAATCTTCACTCCCTTTACAATTGAAAAATGTCCAGAGTATGTCTATTTCTTCTTATATGGTTTACTATTTTCTTGCGATGAGATGAGATGAGATGAGTTAAGACTTTCAATAATATTCCAAGAGGAAAAATTTTCCAAGCGAGGTGAAAAATTCAGCTCTAACAAAAGAACGCACAACACTGTGATCCAGTCTGCATTTACAATGTCAATAGAAATTAGTATATGACAAAATGTGGTAAATGACTATTGGCATCAATAGCTGTTGTTAAATACTTTAAAATATGCAAATTTTTAGTTAAATAGTTACAGAAAATATAAAAGAAAGTACAGGTTGTTTAAGTATATTGTCATATGGTACCTAAACGTTTTGTAAATATTCACAAACGTCGTTATCTAAAAACTCAGTCAAAGTTTTATTCTCAACAGCCTCACCATAACCAGCTAAATGCTTTTTTATATTTCTTACTGCCGTCTTACCAGAGAATAATTTCTCACCCATAGCTTTCTCTAAAAGCATTCTGGCGAAATCAATATCCTTTTTATATAAATATGCCAATATTAGTGACTCCGTGATTAAATCGGCTTGTGATCCCCTTTGTGACTCTTCTTTAACTTTACTTACATCTTGAATATTGTCATTGAAAATTTGTAACGATTTCTCGATATTAAATTTAGCATCAGTAATAATAGATACTTTTAGAACATTCGCCTTCAAGGATGGATGTTTATATGTCTTCGGCAACCAATTTTGGGCAGCTTGAAGGAATGACGCATCACCAGTCTTAAATGCTTTGTAACAGTAGGCAAGATATGCTTCAAATACTAACTCATCTTGTTTCTCGGGGAAACTATTACTACATCTAACATATAAGTCCATGAATTCATCAATATTTGATCTAGTCAGAGAAAATATTCTTAATACCATTTTCACTAATGGGAAATCATCGTCTAGTTTATTACCACTTTTCAAATCATCCAAAATACGGAATAAATTCCTCTCAACTAGCGTAATGTCCATTGGAGTTATTTGAAGATCCCATTTTTCGTCGATTGTTTTCTTAATTACGTCAATTTGTTCTTTAATTGTTTTCTTCGATTGAGATTCTTCTTCGGTTGGTTTCAATAAACTTGGTCTACCAGTGCATTTAACCAAATTATACACATAGTCTTTAGAACCTCTTAGAATATCGAATGGAAAGAAATTAAAGATATAATATGTCTGTAATGGAGTTAGTTCCGAAATTTTTGCTTCGAATATAGCAAACGATGGGGAATAGCTTAAAACAATTGGAAGACAGTCAGTTGCATCTGCTTCAAGAATAAACTTGGTAATCTTATCTATCAAACCTTGGTCGATCGAGTTTCTATCCTGAACTTTGGAAAGGATATATGCTGCATTTGAGATATCAGCGACCGTCATTGCTTTTTTACCATCCTTGATATCTGCTGAATCAAAATTGACAAGCTTTCTTAGTACCTCTACTAACAATTCATCCGGAATATCCTTTAATCCTTTTACGTTGTCAATAAATAAATCCCAAGACGACTTGATTCTACCAGGATTATATCTAATAACTTGCAATAACGCATCTAGAGTCAAGTTCTGGTTGAGTTCTTTCAATATTTTTGATTGAATAGTAGCAACACCAAAGTTATGTTTCGTTAATTCTTCGATTAATTTATTATGTACAGTTGATGCCTCTTTATCGTTGAATTTCAATTCACGGATAGCCTTGGTGACTTCGTCAGAAAGTTCGTATGGTGCTAACTCTTCCACTTTAGTATTTAAATGGCTATTAATCTTATGGAAGTATGGTTGTTTCAGCAATGATGCATAGCTTTCTAATTCATTTTTTGAAACAGTTTTCAGTAAACTTCTTGATGCAGAAAAATATCTTTGAAATCGAAGCATCCTGCAAAATGGAATATCGTATTCTTCCTTTTGATATGTTTTTTGCTACACCGATACCAAATTTAAAATTATATTATACAGAAAGTAATCAATTAAATATTAACTTGATGTTAAATATGGCATTTCAAAAGTTCTTCTAGTCGATGAGTCAACCGTTTATAAATTTTCCAAGAAAGGACTTGAAGTTTCCTGAATTAAATAATATTTTTCGGCCGCCGTTACCGCCGTCGCCGCTTCGATTAGTGAAACATAATAATAAAACACAAACGAAACAAAGTTGACAGTTGAATCAGAGCTATGCAAGTGTACCGGTCATTCCTTAGTTATCCTCTAAATCAGTCTACATTCAATCGTGAGAACTACTCTTTATACTCATTAGTTATTTTGAGGGTATTATACAATTTTTAATTACATATCTTTTATAGTTATATATGTAGCATTATAACTATGCATTCGAGCCAAATGATTCATCAGAGTCATCATTAACATCTTCATTCTCGTCATCGTCAATAAAACTATCGTCAGATAGTTCTATGGGTTCTTCAACATAAGAACGTTTTGGTGTTCTTGCTCTGCTACTTCTCTTTCTAGGCTGAATTTCATCATCTTCGCCGTCGTCATTAGCATCATCATTCTCTAGGGCATCACTTAGAATATCTAGATCGCTCTCATCAGATAATTCAACGGTTTTTTTTGCTTTCTTAGGAGCTGCTTTCTTAGTAGTGACCTTATTTGGTTCGCCAACAAGGGTGGCTTGTTCTTCCTTTTCTGTAGAAGCTTCAGCACTTTCCTTGGGAGTGGTGTCAATTTTATCAAAAATGTCGGTGATCTTCTTAAATTTACTGGTGAAAGAACTAATCCCACTTTCTGGTTCTTCCTTCTTTACCACTTTATCAAATATAGTGGAAGATTTATCGGTATCTGAAGTAGCATCAGCGGTCGTTTGACTAGCTGGCTCGGGAGTTGTAGATTGTTCCACGCTGGTGGTAGTATCTGCGGTCTCGATCTCCTTCTTAATCTTTGTGACACGCTTTGGCTTAACAATGGCTTTAGGTTCAAGTAATTTTCTCTTAAAGTTAGCTTCTTCCTTAATTTTTTTGGTCATTCTCTTTCTAGGTTTCTTTTGGTTTGGATTATATTCATCGTCATCCTTACCTCTCTTACGTTTCCCTGAACCCTTGACTTTCTTACCTTCAGCTTCACCTTCTCTCAGTTCTTGATCTAATTCTAAAAATTCGTCATAAGCAGTGACGAAAGATTCTAAATCGTTATTCCAAATATCCTTTGCAGATAACTTCAATAAACTTTCTAATTCTGCTTGCTTCTCTTGTTGTTGTTTCATCAGCTTATCATATCTTTCTTTTGTTAGAGACCAAATACGCATACCTAACAGATACTCAAATGTACCATATGTTTCTTCCGGTCCGTTAACAGTTTCGTTACCATCCTCGAGATTTTCAGTACGATTATCTTCATTAGCTTCTTGTGCCTCATCATCATTTTCTAGTTTTTCTGGAGAGTTTATCTTACCATAATGTGGTTTACCTTTCTTGTTAAATCTAGGGAAACCCAAGTCTTCGAATAATTCGATAACAACCTTACGTGCTTTGTTTGTAATAGATAACTGTTTTTCGATGATCATCTTGATAAACTTAACTTGATAAGATAATTTCTCTAATTCCCATTGTAAAATTTCGGTTAGATAATCCTTTCTTCTTTGATAGTATTCCAATCTGATATAGTAAAATTCTGTCAAAATTTCATTTGGATCGTTATATCTGTTAATCTTACCGTGAGCGTCAAAACCGACCATATTCAACATACTGATTGGAGAGATTAATTTAAATCTTTCATAGAAACCCATTTTCTTAGTTTTTTTCATTTCTTCATCTGTTAATGTAATGATAAATTTGATGTCATGACTATGTTGTTCTTCCATATCTTTGATCCACGGTTTGGTTCTTTCATTACCACTAATACCCAATAATAAGTATTCTTTAATTGTTGAAGTCCAAGTCTTTGCTGGTAATTCTGTAATCTCTAATTTATTTGGACCAACTTGTTCGATTCTACCATACATTCTGTAACGTTGTCTTTCAACCATCTCAACGGTACCGGTCCAGCCTCTAAACCAAGGATGTAAACCTTCTAGCTCTTCATCATCCATTAAATGTCTAATATTTCTGACAATATCCATAGGATTGAAGGAAGGAATGTTAGTACTCCAACCGGTACCAATACCCTCAGCACCATTAACTAAAACCATAGGTAATATTGGTAAGTACCATTCTGGCTCAACAGTCTTCTCGTCATCTTGTAGGTAATTAAATAATGGATCATCTGCAGGATGGAAAATTTTTCTTGTTAATTTGTTTAACTCGGTATAGATATATCTTGATGCGGCGGCATCCTTACCACCTGTAGCTCTAGTACCGAAAGCACCATTTGGCATTAATAAATAAATATTATTTGTTCCAACGAAATTTTGAGCTAACCCAATAATAGTTTGTTCTAGAGATGCTTCACCATGATGATAAGCAGTAGCTTCACTGACGTATGGTGCCAATTGAGAAACCTTGATTTCAGAACGAAGATTACGTTTGAATGAACCATACATAACTTTTCTTTGACCTGGTTTTAAACCATCAAGAATACTTGGGATGGATCTAACATTATCTGCAAGGGAAAAAAGAATCAATTCCTTGTTAATAAAATCACTAATTGGAATTTCTGTAATATTTGGGTCCAGGACTGTGCCTGGTTCGTATTGTCGTAACCATTCCTTACGATCATCTGCTTTTTTCTTCGAGAATGCCAGGTCAATAAGTTGCGTATCATCACCTTGTAAGGTATGGAAAGTTTTTAAATGCTTATCCAAATCTGCGAAATACTCACGAACTTCGTTACCGACAGAAGTACCTAAACCTTTGTAATACTTCTGTTTCCAGGAATACTTATAACTCTCTTCTTCTCTCCATTTTTCATAATCTGGCATGTTGTAGAACGCGATAGATTGTTTTTGTGGTTTAGTAATTGTAACTTTAACAATCGGAGTGATAAATTCCACTAAGAACCCTGGGATATCTAAAAGACCTGGAAATGATGATTCTATAAAGTTAATGATTAACCCTTTAATATGTGAACCATCGTGATCTTGATCTGTCATGATCATTAAGTGACCATATCTTAAAGATTTGGTATCTTCGTATTTCTTTCTATGTTGTAAACCCATAATTTTCTTGACAGCTTGAATTTCAGCATTCTTTAAAATTTGATCAGCACTTGCTTCTCTAACGTTTAACATCTTACCACGTAACGGATAACAACCATAATAATCTCTACCGACAACGGACAAACCTTGAACAGCCAATGACAACGCAGAATCACCCTCAGTTAGAATCAAAGTACATTTGTAACCATCCTTAGTACCTGCTTTATTGGCATCTTCTAATTTTGGATATTCTGTAATTCTACTCTTTCTGGAACCATCTGACCTTTGTAATGCTTTAGCGTCATTTTCGTCTGCAGCGTCAAAAATTCTAGTAGCCAAATCAGTCTTCAGAATCTTGTTGATGTACTCGTTTGATATTTCACAACGTGATCCAAAATCTTTGACTCTAGTTGTTAATTGTTCTTTAGTTTGGGAAGTGAAGGCCGGATTTTCAATTAAACAGTTAATGAAAATGAAAATATTATTTTTAATTTGGAAGGGCTTTATTCTCTTCTTCTTCTTTTTAAAGAAATCACCAACTTTTTTCACGATTTGGTCTGTGACATAATTGACATGTGTACCACCAGAAGTTGTTGCAATAGAGTTGACGAAGGAAATTTGTTGGAAGGAAATATCAGACACAGCAAACGCCACTTCCCAACGATCACTAATTCTTTCGTAAAGAATGGTTGGAGTATCTTGTTTAGATGAATCCTGGTTATTATCTATTTGTTTCTTTTTTTCTAAGGATTTTAGATATAGTTCAACATAATTCTTGAAGTTTCTAATCTTTAATGATTTACCATTTAAGTAGACACTAATGTCTCTAACGGAACCATTGATATCATAAACACGACGACGCATAACACCCAGAATATCATTATCCAGAACTTCCATATTAAATCTTGACAAATCAGGTTTGAATGATACTTTAGTATATGATGGACCCTTCTTGTAAGAAGTGATAGTAGGTGGGTTACAAACATTCATATTATTCTCCCATTTTTGGACATATTTCTTACCCTTTCTTGGATCAGCTGTTTCTAATATGAACTCCTTGGAGAAAATGTTACACAGTTTAGCACCATAACCGTTTCTACCACCTGTAACTTTCTTTTCATCATCATCATAATTTGAAGAAGTTAATAAATGACCAAAGATTAATTCTGGAATATAGATTTTTTCCTTTTGGTGGATTTCGATTGGAATACCCTTACCATCATTCTTTACCTCAATCAGATTTTCCTCTGGGGTGATTGTAACTTCAATCTTTTTCATTGATGGATCACGTACTTTATTATCAGCTGCATTAACTAAAATTTCATCAAAAATTTTGAATAAACCTGGAACAATGTTCACTTGTTTTTCGACTAAACATTCAGTCGCATCATCATAAATCCATTGTTCTTGTTCCTGTATTTCAACAGAACCAATATACGTATCAGGTCTTTTTAAGATATGCTCCAACTGAGAGATCTTTTGATACCTCTCAGTCGCAGTCTTCTGAGCTCTCGACATTGTTTTGGCTGATTTACCTTGTTACTCTCAAAATATAGGATTACATATATAAACCATTGTATCTCAAACACACCTACTTTTAAACGTTGATCTCCGTTCATGTTGTTATTGTTGTTGTTTCTTGTTTGGTGTTTGTTTAGAGGTATATCAGAATAAATTTTTCGTGTTTATGCATTCTGATGTGCAATAGAATTTCACGGCGGTGTTTTCATTCATTTGTCCGCAGTGAGAGCAATACAGTTATTATCTGTCGAGAGGCGCTAATTAGAAATGTAAGGTATATAGGCCCATTCTACAATAAAAAAGAGGATTCAAGAGAGAAGCTGATTTGAACATTATGATAGTTTGTGTATGTATTAGTAATTTATTTATGTATATGTCTGGGTCTATGATCTTAATGTTGTTGTATATCTATCTATATATATGTAGGTGAATTAGTTTTGGTTGAATTAGAAGCAAAATATAATGAAATTTGTATGTTGGACAGGTGAACCCGTATGTGCATTAGTGTAGAAACAAGTAGCTATGACTTCTCTAATTGTGTAAATTTAAAAAATTAGCAGTATATTCATGTGTTGTTTCAGCAAAGAACGCAACATTTTGTACCTGGGTCTTCTGTCATTAGTAGACTTGTTCTCGTTGCTAACTCGAAAACATCATCAACACCTTCTCCGGTTAATGCGCTACATTCCATATATTTTTTGGCTCCTATCGCTCTTGCTACCTCTTGTGCATCCTTAGGATCAACCATCTCAATCTTTTCGCCGTTTTCATCCTGTAATTTATCCTCTCTTAAATCTTTCTTTAATCCAACTAATATTATTGGTGCGTTGGGACAATATCTAAGAACTTCCGTTGCCCATTTATTTCGTGCATTTTCTAGAGACTCTATATCATTAACAGCAAAACCTATAATTATTATATCTGCTTTAGAATAAGAAAATGGTCTTAATCGTTCATATTCTTCCTGCCCAGCAGTATCCCAAAGTCCCAATAGCACTTTAATCCCATCAACCCTACAATCTGTTACATAGTTTTCAAATACCGTAGGATGATATTCTTCAGGAAATTTACCTAGCGTGAAGACATATAATAATGATGTCTTACCACAGGCACCATCCCCTATGATCACAAGTTTCCTTTTGATTGCGTTTTCCGGCATTATCGAATGTCTTGTATAAATTAAAAAGAGTAAATTTGGAAATTATAACCGAATATGTGTAGTTTTATGCAGATTTTATTCTCTATTTGGTAAGTGTCCCTTTATAATTTCAGGGAATTTCTTTGTATAAATAGATTATCAACCTAAAATGGATGTTTTTCCTATATGCAATGAATAATGAGAGCAAATAAAGGCAATAAGAACATTAATCAAAGGAACCGATTCACAATATCAATGTCGTAGTGATAATAGTATGTCTAAATGATAAAAATCTATTTATTAGTTACCTTCCTCTTTGTATTATTTATCCAGTTGTTATATAGCATGAATATATATTATGTGCCATATTTTACAACAAGTCTTTAATTATTACCCATTTTGGTTGCGCGAATCTTATTTTCTACTTCGAAAGAGTTGTTCTGAGTCCGCGCCCACTTTTCAATGACAGTTTCATATACGAAACTGTAGGGTTCAGAGAGGATGGACCAGTTATATATATTGTATCTCTCTTTTAAAAATAGCAACAGATTATTAAACTAGACACATTATGTTTCCATTAGTTTACTTACATATTTATTTACGGTTATATCCCTGATGATGGAATTGAATTATGTAGTAACGAACCTGGTGGGAACTGAATATGTCTGGATTCTGTCGTTCCTATTGTATCATTAGCATTATTTAAATTAAACGATCCATTCATTAATCCTATGGTCTCGTGAGAACTCCTTGAATTGATGTCCGGTATTGAAGTTGGAGCATTCATAGCATTATTATTGCTATTATTAGTATTGTTTGATTTTAATACAAGATGTGTGATTATTCCATTCCCGTTATTGATTGTGTCGATTTCATATTTACTCTTCATGCTTATCAAAATGTTCAATAGAGTATTGTAATCTAGACCTAAGAAGGACATGCGATTAAATAATGCATCTACTGGGATATACGGTTGTTGTGCGTGATCTTGTTGTTGCAAAAATTTACATTCTTTGTAAATCATGTCTGGAATCGATGATTGTTCCTTTTTACGCTCATTATTAAGAGGTGAAACACTTGCAGCTAAATTGGTTGTTGGAGTTGCAAAATTTGGAGTAGGTTCAGACCATATACTTGACGGTAAAAGATTAGAAACATCATTAGGTTGGTCTTGTAACTGTCTATTCATTGCATTTCCTCCGGCTATTAATGATGGTGTTCCGCTGTTGTTCAATGGGGTTTGATGCGTTTGGTCAATAGTACTATTATTCCATATTGAACCAGATCTTGGTGGTTGAGAATCCATAAATGGATGTAGTGTAGAAGGTGGAACAGAATTATGTAATAAACTTCCAGTACCTGTCATACCATTTAGTGGTTGACTAATCATTGGAGAAGAGACAGGGTTTCCTTGATTATTTCCCCACATTTGATCAGACGAAGCAGTTGTAAAATTAGAATCATGTAAACCAGAATATGAAAGCATATTAGTCAATGAGTTCAATTCATCAGCGAATGATTGTTTTGGTTGATTGGATGAATTTATTGGGTTATAGGAAGCCAGTCTTGTTTGTGGTGTTGCTGTCGCTGAGTGATAATTCATAGGATCACTTGGTATCATCGAATTACCTAAATTATGAGATACATTCGGAGTTGAATAAGAATTCCATAGAGGCGTTTCAATAGCACCATTTGGGAGACCTGCTAAACCAGGTGGTGGATTGTTTGATAATGACGAGTAAAGACCGCTGTTTTCATTCTGTCTAGAAGCAGGTAAAACAGGGGTAGATAAAAGACTATTAGAAGCTGGAAATAAAGGATTTGTATCCATGGGTAATTGACTCAAAGATTGGTCCATCAAATTGTTAGACATGTTTGCAACAGGTGTGGAAACATTTGGTAGTTGTGATTTCAATAAGTTTTGTAAATGGGACGGAGATGTAGCAATTGGTTGCGACGCAGCTGCAGCATTGATCATATTTGTAATATCATCATTGACATTTTCAGTTTTCCGAGATTCTGTCAGTTTCTTCGGTTTAATTTCTTCCTTAGATGTCTTTAATGGGGAGTTACCTGCTGTCCTAACTGGTGAAATATATTCCTGCTCTTCCTTGAGACCTACTATAGGGACGTCAACATGAGATTGTACTTGTGCATTAACCTCTGCTTGCTTCTTTTCCTTTAGACGTTTTTTCTCTTCTTCTTTCTTCTTCTTTTCTTCATCCCTTTTACGTTTTTGTTCTTCTTTAGCCTTTCTTTGAAGTTCTTGTTGTTCTTCCCTCTTTCTTTGTTCTTCTAATTTGCGTCTCTTTTCTTCATCTTTTTTCCTCTTAGCGTCTTCGACTTTCTTACGTTGTGCTTCTCGTCTCTCTAGTTCTCGGCTTTCTTTCTCTTTCTTGATTCTCTCCTCTTCTTCGATCTTCTTCCTTTTTTCTTCTTCTTTGGCTAATTGTTGTTGTTTCTTCTTTTCCTTCTCCTTTTCCTTCTTCTTTTGTTTCTTTTGTTTCTTGTTTTCCTTAGATTTTTGTTCATCTTCTAATTCTTGCAACAATTTTAATCTGTTATTTTCGGCCTCTGTCTCATGATATGATTCCAATATTCTTCCTTGTAGCAATTTTGTAATCGCAATTTGCAATAATTTACGACCTTCTTCAAGACGACTGGCTTCATCTATTGGACTTTCATAACCGTCGTCATCGTCCATGTCATCTTCACCTTCGTCATCAAGGTCTTCTTCTTCTTCGTCATCATAGATATCTCTGTCATCGTCAAATTCATCGGATCCGACATACTCATGAGTATTAATACTATTATGTGGATGGTGGATATAATTACCATGTTCTTGATGATGGTTTGCATCGTAGTGGGCATGTTCTGAATATTCTGGTCTTGGGTGTTCTTCATCTTCTAGATAATCTGAAAGTATTTCACTACCTTCATGTTCTTCGTCGTCGTATGCATCCTCATCTCCGTCATTATCTTCATCTTCATCTTCATCTTCATCATATTCTGAATAATCATATTCCTCATCTGAAATATCATTATTCCGTTCGAAATTCTGGAATTTTGTTCCATTATTCTGAGAGTTATTATGCGAATTTAATGCAGCTAATGGATTGGTCAAAGTTGCTGCTGCTGCTGCGGCGGCTAATGAAGCACTTATTGAGGAACCACCAAATTCATAATCAAATTTTTCTCTAAATGATTGCATTACAATATCTTCAAATTGTTTCCTATTATCACTTAACATAAACCTTACAAACAATTCTTTCTCTAATGGCGATATTGAACTAAATTCTCTCTTTTTCGTATCATAAGAATTTGTCATTCTATCTGCAATGTTTCTTTGGAGTTCAATATATTCTTCTGGGGTTAAAGGTGTACCATTATGCAACATTGTTGTGAAAACCTTTGGGTCACCTAAGCCATCTTTTTGTAAATTTTCTGCACCGTCTCTTAATTTCTGGGCAACAAAATCTGTCATTGATTCGATAAAATTTTTATCGGATCCAATCCCCATCATACTATTTGTTACATTTAACATCTCTGGATATAGCATCATTTTGTTGACGTATTCGTTAGCTAATTTTGGATGTGAAGAAATAAACTTTTTGGTGAAATCTCTATATTGTTTATCCAAATTTTCATTTGATAAGATGGAGTTATTTTCAGAATGAATATCAATATCAGTATCATCATTCTCATCAATATTATTATTATCTCCAGAATTTTTATTTAATTGTCCTTTATTATTCGGATTCGATAAATCATCGTCATGATGCTGTTTCCTTTGTTTGAAATTCATTACTTCTTCCTTTAATGATTCAACATTATTTGAAGGTAAAAATGGTTTTATTTCATTGTCTTTATTGTTATTATTTTGTTGTATACCAGACGGCGATTCTATTGATCTATGATTACTATCCTCACCTGATATGGATTGGTTTTGTTTCGATAATTGTAATTCTTGAATGATACCCAAATGAAATTTCACAGGATTAATTTCTGGGTCCTTAACTTTATCAATTTCATATAATGTATTATATATTCTTTCCATCTCTTGATCCATTGCCATATGACGACGTCCACAAACGGAGCAATTGCAATTGTGATTACTTTGATATTTTTGAATAACTTCAAACACTTCATCTTTATCTATTCTCAAAATATGTTTCTTAACTTCAGGTGATAAAGTTTCCCAATGATTATCCAATACTGCAGCCATCGAAGAAGTCTCCAAATTTTTATTTCTATTATCAGCTTCATTATTTCCACTGTTAGTAGTTAATGATTCTACAATGACATCACCATTAGGAGCACTCTTGATTACTCTGCTTGTTGGATATTCTTCTGAAGAATCAAATACTTCTGCATTAATTTCATTTGAACTAACGCCATTACTTTGTCCATTATGATTCTTTTTAATATGTTTAGCCTTAGCCTTCTTTTTCTTATTTTTAGAATTTGGTGCCATCTTCGACTATATTATCAATATATGATTATTTGTTATGTATTTGAGAAGTAAATATATGTCAAAATAACACCAGCTTAAATGTATATGGCTTAAATTTAACAAAAATCCATCAATCTTAAGAAAATAGTTATCAGAAGAAGCCCAAAGTAATTTTAGTTGGAAGAGAAAAAAGTTGTAAAATTTGGGAAACAAGTTGCGCGAACAGCAGGAAAGAAATTTTACAGCAAAAAATTGCGGTGTTTTTCACCGCACTAATTAGATGAATTAGAAATTAGTTAAGGTGACAGTTCATATATATAGTGATGATGATGACTACATGAATATAGAAGTGTGTATGTATGTATGATGTTTACTTGATGTTTGTGCAGTTCCGTATTAGATTGGTGGAATCTATTAGACATATATGAGGATCCATGAAGAATTTAATATTGATATTAAAATTAGGTAAATTGTTTAATTGTCTTAATCCTATAGCTAATCTAGATTTCCATGAATCGGCTTTCTTATCGAAATACCCATCATATGTATTGTAATCATTTTGAGTTGATGGTACCACGTAGACATCGTTTGTCGTTGTACCTGAACCTGTTACATGAGATGGTGTTGTTGCGGGACGTCTGGGTAAAGGAGGAGGCATTGGAGGTGGAATTCTTCTTTCTCTTGATACACGTATAGATTCCATTTGTAAATCAGTTAAATTTAATGTAGTTGGTTTCTTGGGGATAATAGGTCTCCTTGAAACAGGAGGCATAGTTGCGGAAGATGAAAGGGTATGAAATGGTTTCATGTATTGTTTCCCTATAATATCATTTAATTCATTTAATACGTTTGAATCATTATAACTTCCATCACTTATTGAATCCTTACAGCATCGTATATAAATGGCCTTAATTTGTTCCGGGTACCTTAATGCTATATCAATATATGTTTCGAAATCTTTCTCGCCTGAATCTCCAATTAATA
>JAXQGP010000446.1:0-19045 GCA_037040125.1 Kazachstania sp. M6911
AAGAAATCTATTAATTCTTGGCATCATGGGAGAATAACTGAATAAATTGTTGATTGGTTGCCACAAGTAGATGTATAAATGTTGTTGCAACAGTGGTAGGATGTCCAATATCCCAATTATGACCCTTCTATCCGACAGAAACAGAGTCTTAACAAGGTTGGGTACTGCTGTATGTTCAGTGTAACTGCGTTTAAATATTACATAGTTTACATGCCATAAAGAACCAAATTAAATGTGTCGCTACATCTGTGCTACTTACAAAATATCACTCTATGTTAAATACTTGTTAACGATGCGATGAGTTAGGGTTAGTATCCGTAACCCTAAATTCCAGGTATCATATTTCGCCCCACGAACAGAATATCCCGGACACGATCGATGTGTCCCACCGCAGCTGTGTCGCTGAAAAAAAATTTGTTCGTTGCGATCAATTTTTCTTCCAGCGAGCTGCTCCCGTTTGCTCCTTGAACGGGCAGAAAGACAGACAGACGCCGGTGGGAACAGTGCTTACATTACTCATTCCTGGATGATGACGGCAACAACAAACGATCAATTAGTCGAATTCTAGAGAGTTTACATACTAATGGTAAATACAATAGACCAAGTTATATATATGTTGGGCATTTCATATTTATAACTTTTGTAGTGACTTTCGTAACTGTAAGAAAACCACACAAGATATTCGCATAATGGTTGCTCAAATTTCTTTTGAAAAGGAAGCTACTAATTCCAACTATTTCAATTATTCTACCAATTTAAAGCTTGCCTTAGCAATTGAATATGCTACTAAGGATTTAAAGATCGAAGTTAACGATGACAGCAAGATTGCTCAATTCGTTAACCAAGATTTTTCATTATTTAACGCTAACGCTATCCTATGTTACGCCATGAATGATTTTGCTGGTCAAGATTCCGATGAATTTCAATTCTCTGAACAATCTCTAGAATCTTTCTTCCGTAATCATGATATTCCAAAGGAACATGCTACCGTCTGTGTACAAAAGACTTTAGATAACTATTTATCCGATTTAAATGAACCAGTCACATCTTTGAAATTAATCACATTCGTTAATGCATTAACTTTAGATCCAGAACAAATCGTTGCTAAATTCCCAACTTTCCCAGAAAAGATCAAGAACGCAATGACTTTAGCCGCTAAACATACTCCACGTTCCTCCAAGAATTTCAAGCATACCGGTTCTTCCAAGATTGCGAGCGGTTTCAATGTCGAGGCTCAATCCGATGAAATTTTACCAAAGGATGGTCAACGTAACATTTTAATTACTTCTGCATTACCTTACGTTAACAACGTTCCCCATCTAGGTAATATTGTTGGTAGTGTCTTATCTGCTGATATCTTCGCCCGTTATTGTAAATCTAGAAACTATAACACCTTATTCGTTTGTGGTACTGATGAATATGGTACCGCTACTGAGACTAAAGCTTTGGAAGAAGGTGTTACCCCAAGAAAATTATGTAACAAATATCATGCTATTCATAAAGAAGTTTATGATTGGTTCCAAATTGGATTTGACCATTTCGGTAGAACTACTACTCCTCAACAAACCGAGATTGCTCAAGATATCTTTATGAAATTAAACGATAATGGTTTCTTAGAAGAACAATCCATGAAACAATTGTATTGTGAAGAACATAACTCTTACTTAGCTGATAGATTCGTCGAGGGTGAATGTCCAAAATGTCATTATGATGACGCTAGAGGTGATCAATGTGATAAATGTGGTGCTTTGTTAGATCCATTCGAATTGATTAACCCACGTTGTAAATTAGACAACTCAACTCCAATCATTAAGAACACCGACCATATCTTCCTATCTCTAAATAAATTAGAAGGTGATATTAAGGAATGGTTCCTAAAGGCTTCTGAAGAAGGTCAATGGTCCAAGAATTCAAAGACTATTACCAGTTCTTGGTTGAAAGAAGGTTTAAACCCACGTTGTATCACAAGAGATTTAATCTGGGGTACACCAGTTCCATTAGAAAAATACAAGGATAAAGTCTTGTACGTCTGGTTCGATGCTACCATTGGTTACGTTTCCATCACTGCTAACTACACCAAGAACTGGACACAATGGTGGAAGAATCCAAAGAATGTTAACTTATATCAATTCATGGGTAAAGATAACGTCCCATTCCATACTGTTGTTTTCCCAGGTTCCCAAATTGGTACTAAAGAAGATTGGACTATGTTACATCATCTAAACACAACCGAGTACTTGCAATATGAAGGTGGTAAATTCTCAAAAAGTAGAAATGTCGGTGTCTTCGGTAACAATGCTCAAGAAACTGGTGTATCCCCAAGTGTTTGGAGATATTATTTGGCTTCTATCAGACCAGAATCTAGTGATTCCCAATTTTCTTGGGATGATTTCGTCTCTACTAACAATAACGAATTATTAGCTAATTTAGGTAACTTAGTTAACAGATTAGTTAAATTCGTCGATGCTAAATACAATGGCGTCGTACCAAAGTATGATCCAAAGGAAATTGGTAACTTCGATGAATTAAGTGGAAACATTAACACTATCTTAGCTTCTTACATCAAGGAAATGGAACTGGCTCATGAAAGACGTGGTTTAGAAATTGCTATGTCCTTAAGTGCTCGTGGTAACCAATTCTTACAAGAAAACAAACTTGACAATAGCCTATTTTCTGAATTGCCAAAGAAATCCGATGCTGTCGTTGGTGTTGGTCTGAATATCATTTACGCCGTTGCTTCTTTGATCTACCCATTCATGCCAGAAACTGCTGAAATTATTTACAAGATCCTAAACGCACCAGCTTTAAAGATCGGCGATAAATTCCATTTAGTCATCGAAGGTGAACATAACATCAACAAGCCAGAATACTTATTCAAACGTATTGATCCAAAACAAGTTGAAACTTGGAGAGCTCAATACGGTGGTCAATCAAAGAACTAATTTTAAGAAGTTGTACATTTACAGATAATAATATATAATTAATCATATATAGATTTTCCCCAATAATAAGAAAAGATTATTTAAAAAAGCTGAGAAATCGTTCTTAGGTCTGTCTTACTGTTTACTCATCTGTTCCCATATTAATTTGCTAAGCCGCGCGATAAACATTAGTAAACTCTTTAAGATGGAACAACAATCTATAAAGAATTGACACCTCTCAAAACATACTTAATAGTTTGGGCTCAAATTTCCTATAAATAATCCATCGTAAAGGGGATGTTAGACGGTACTTCATCGAAATGAAACTCAGTAGTATTTATTTTATCTTAAAGATCCTTATAATACTTCCAGTAAAGACTCTATTCCATTGTCTCGATGTGTGGTACCACTATTCCAGAACAATTACGCCTTCATTCATCAGAAGGATATTAATGAGAGAAGCATTCTTACTGGGTAGCTCAGCAACATGTGCAGATGTGATTAATCCCGTTTTTGAATACATAGATTCTTTTTTCCTGCAAGACTATGAAGAGATTGGGAATTATATGAGGGATGATGACTATCAATTAATTCTTCCAAGGTTAAAAATGGGAAACCCATTATCATTTGGTAAAAAATATATTACTACTAAATATGTGTGGTATTCTAAACCATCAGATTTTGATCCAGAAAATGACCCAGTATTGATATTTTCTCATGGTGGTGGATTTGCAATCAAATTAGTTCCGTTGTCATTCAACTTCCTGAACAACCTATCCAAATCTTTCCCAAGAATGGGTATAATAATACATGATTATACTGTATCAGTGCATGAGGAAGGCGAGCATCCTTTAAATTTACTAGAGACAACGGTGTTATATGATCATATTTCCAAGGATTTGAAGTGCAAACATGTAACGCTGATGGGTGAATCTGCGGGAGGTAATATAATATTAGGAATGTTACAATTTCTACAGAATACAGGAAGAGTTTTACCTGAGAAAGTTATTGTACTAAGTCCATGGTGTAATCCAACAAATGATTCATCTCATAGTGATCTTAGAAGTAGTTTGGCGTATTCTGTTAATAAAGTAATGGATGCTCTCTCGTTTGAAGGATTGGGAACATTTACAAAAATATTAACTCCTAAGTCATATATTTTTGAAGATGATCCAATGTTAGATGTAGAATTAAATTTTGATAATAAAACATGGAATAAAATACTTCCAAAGGTGAATTTATTAGTAGTGTATGGGACAGACGAAATTTTACAGCATGAAATAAAAGACTTCATCAAGAAACTAGATAGTTTAAGATCTGATAATTTCACCTTAACTAATAACGTAAGCATAGATGAGAACGCTGGCCATATTGAGCCTGTCCTCAATATGACTTTAAATCTGGAGAAGTGGTCTCAAGAGCCTACAATTGCCAGTATTCTCGACTTTTTAAAACCTTTATAGACATATAGTTAGATAACTTGATAAGTAAATATATTATTGGGAGAATTGCATAAAAAATCCGTTTTCTAAGACATATCTTCATTCACTACTTCTCCCATCAGTTTCTGTCCTAAGAAATTTTTCAGCTTCGCTTCTGATCCAGCGATGGTCTAAGCTACAGAAAATTATTCGTTGAACAATTCCTTTTGGATACCATCAAGACTTAAAAGTATGAATGCTAGTAGTCAGAAAATAACTAAAACTGTTATAGAAATAGAATCATACATACCAGAATAGTTACCCGTCTATTATATTGTATTCGATAAACTAATGTCTCAGGAAATCATCGATACCGTAGCTCAATATTTGACACCAAATATCCCTATCAAATTGATATCACAAGGTGCTGAGGCAGTTGTCTTCACGACTACTGTACATCCATATTGTCCAATAAAAGAAATTACATCTAATAATGAGCCAACTCAATATATTATTAAATATAGATCGCCAAAGAAATACAGACATCCAATCATTGACAAACAATTGACAAAACATAGAACCTTGAGTGAATCAAGACTGTTAGCCAAATTATTTTTAATTGAGGATTTAAATGTACCGAAGCTGATAGCTACGGATGTGTATAACGGTTATATATGGTTAGAGTTCCTAGGAGAGGATCTGCCTAACAACTGTGGGTATAGTAACCTGAAGAACTTCTTATGGATGTATGCAAATGACCCTTACAATGAACTGGTAAAGAAAACTTTGTTTAAAGTTGGGGAACAAATAGGATTACTCCATTGGAATGACTATTGTCATGGAGATTTAACTACATCTAATATTGTGCTAGTTAAGAATAGCGATGGTATTAACTGGATTCCATATTTGATCGATTTCGGTCTAGGTTCACAATCTAACATGGTAGAAGATAAAGGTGTTGATTTATATGTTCTTGAAAGAGCTATCATAAGTACACATTCATCATTTTCTGATGAATATAATCAATGGTTAATTGATGGTTTCTCAAGCATATATAAAGCACAAGGTAAGATCGGGGCTAAGAAATTAGAGGAGGTATTGAAGAGATTCGCAGATGTGAGAATGCGTGGTAGAAAGAGAACTATGATCGGTTAGTCTCTACCTTTCATATGTAAGATGTACAATTATATAATCATTGTAATATCTGAACAACAGTTAGTCATAATGTATCTGTATGTATCTGTACCTGATCACATAATATCTTGGGAACATTTTCAAGTCTTCTGTTCTGTTATGGTGTGATTTCCTTTGTTCTGCGCCTGCTGCTTGCTCGAAGAATTCTGGAACCGGCAAACAGTAACAACGATGATAACAAACAGTTCACCGAAAAATATAGCAGATCAGAAAACATACAACACGTTAGAATATAGTCTTTCATCTGTTATCACAAGCATATAGGAGATTATCTAATAGATAATTTATTATCACTATAATCGTAAATATATCTCCAAACTTTGAACATTTTGACACCTTTTTTGTCACTTCTTCCCAGTATACAATAAGAATAAGGATACCTCGATATTCGAGAGGACTTTGGAACATTTTACAAAACTAAAAGCAGAAAATGGTTGATTCTATCAGTCAAATTGCATCGGCTTTCGAATCTGCAAAAGCTATTACTCTAGAAGCAGCCGCAGTTGCATCTTCTAGACTGGGTGAATCCTCGTATACTCACTATTCCAAAAATCTGAGCACACAACAATTAAGAGATTTGTTAAATTCAAGAAAATCAAGAGAAGTAAAGGATGCTATGAAAAGAGTACTAAGTTTACTTGCATCAGGAGATACTTCTATTAATGTAGGGGAATATTTTTCTGATATTGTAAAGAATATTAGTTCTGATGATATCAAAATTAAAAGAATGGTATACATATATTTACTTCGTTACGCTGAAAAAGACCCTAATTTAGCACTACTATCGGTGAATGCTATTCAAAAGACATTAACAGCAAGTGACCCAGAAATTAGGGCATTCTCATTGAAGGCGTTGTCTGATATAAAGATTCCTTCTCTAACACCAATTATCTTATTAAGTGCGAGAAAATTAATTGTTGATCCATCACCTGCAGTTAGATGTGAGGTTGCATATACCTTAATGAAACTATATAGATGGGAAAGAGAAACTGTTTCGGAAGATGTTAATCAGTTATTCAACGATTTATTGTCAGATTCTGATCCTAAAGTTATCTCTGCCTGTTTGGTAGTATTTAAAGAATGTTTTCCCAAAAGATTGGAACTTTTGCATGGTCATTATCGTTATTTCTGCCTAAATTTGAAAAGGTTAGATCCATGGGCACAATCATATCTAATTGAAATAATGATACGATACTCTAAACGTTATATTATCAGACCCAATGTTGTCGATATTGCGTCTACTGATCCAGAAAATAACCATATTGCTTTACCTGATAAATACAATCATATAATATATCCAACTTATGAGTTAAGAATGGATAAGGATTTAGAATTATTCATCAATACTCTAAAGGTGTTGAGATTTAGTCCTAATCCGCTGGTAATTCTTTCATGTTGTAATGCATTTTTCCAATTGACAACCCCTAATGATTTTAGAAATTCCAGGTTTCCTGAAGTATTGATAAATATTGCTATGGCAACTGATAACATTGGCGCTAAGGTATTATTGTTGAAATCAATTTTATTGTACTCTAAGTTAGATAACACCTTATTTTTACAATTCAATAGAGAATTTTTACCATTCCCAAGTGATATTGTGCCAATAGTTACTTTGAAACTAAACATTTTATCGACATTAATTAACGATACTAATGTCGAATTTATTCTTAGAGAGTTAAAGAAGATTATCAAACATCAAGAGAATGAAGAAATCATTATTGCTGCATCTCAAACGATGGCTTCTTGCGGTAGATTATCAACAGCTCTTGAGTCACATATAATGAAATGGCTAATTAGGCTGATTGAACAGCAGAGAAATAAACTGTCTAACCAAATCTTAGACGTCTTCGTTAATATTATAAGGGAATTAGTATCAAGTAATCCAAGAAGACATCTTAAGTTTATCCTTAAATTAGCTGACTTACTGACTACACATCATGTTATTGCAGATAATGCACGTGCTGGTATTATTTGGTTATTTGGAGAAATTGCTGGGATTGAATTTAAAATATGCCCTGATGTCGTAAGAAATTTAATTGATGGATTTGTTGACGAAGGTTCTGAATCAAGAAGACAAATTATCTTATTAAGTGCCAAATTAGCTTCTTATGAATATGACCTGAATAAGGAAAATTCGAATGACGACTATAATATTGAAGATTCAAGGGTAATGAAGATGTTTAAATATTTGGCTTACTTGGGTAAATTCGATGATAATTATGGAGTTAGAGATATGGTTCGCTATTTAACATCTATATTTGATAGTGGCAAATATGAGATTGCATCACTATTATTACAAGCCCCAAAACCAAATGTGTGGGAGAGCCATAATGGAAACATCAATGAAGAAATTTTATCAGAGGACATGGAGAATATTGATAGTGATTTAATGGCATACCATAGTTATATTCCTTGGGAAGTTTCGGTGGATACTGAAACTTCAGAAGCAATTGATATGCGTGAACCTTTACCAATAAAAGACTATAACAAATTCAAGAAAAGTTTCTCATCAGAGAGTTATATCGATAAAACTGATACATTTGTAAGTGGTACAAGCCGTAAGAATTCTCAGTCTGTTGAGTTACATAGTCCAACTGTTTCTAAGAATAGTTTCACATCAAACACAGGGAAGAAATATAAATTACAGAGTCTAGATGAATTTTTCTCTGACGTTCCAGCAAGCACTACAAGTCAAAAATATACAAGTATGCCACGTAAGAAAAAAGTTGTTACTGTAGTTGAGACGTCTAGTGAGGAAGAAACGGATGCAGGCTCGGAAGACGATGAAGATGATAGAGACGACTCTGACGAGGAGTCTGAGGATGAAGAATCATCAGGACTTTCAGACTCAAGCAATTAATAAATATTATTATATACCTTGACGTAAAAACACATATATGCATGTATAGAATATTATGAATCATTATTACTTTTTTATAGTTTACTTTTTACATAAAATTATATCATTATTAGAAGAACGGATTTTTATTTGTTTCTTCTCAAAGATGTTTCCCCTAGTATAGGTAACGGAACTCTGGATTTAAATCACTTAGTTTTTCATCATATGGTATTGGTTCACCTAATTCTTTACATTTTTCAATTATTTTATCCTTTTTATCGTTTTCTCTCTTGTATAACCAATACTGAAGAATTGTCATTGCAATGGATAGAACTTGAAATGCTAAACAGATGGATAAGCCTTTAATGTATCTTGGTTTATCACCAGCTAAAAAGATTTGACCAGAAACTAGACCTGATCCCGAACCAAAGAACAAATTGATCCCCAGTGCTGTTGCTCTTTTGAAATAATTACCATTGTTACCACTTAGCCACAGACAGTTACAAGCTGCATTGACATAGATCCCCATACAAAGAATGTAGATACCGAAGTATCTAACACCATGAACTTGAGAACCTAGAACAATAGCTAAACCGATAGCGGTAGTTGTACATGCACCGATAATAAACGGAGATCTTAATCTTAAACGATCAGACCATAAAGCACAAATGAAAAATACAATTGCTGTTAGGAAATATACTGGAACAGTCATCAACTGAGCTCTAACATTTGTAAACCCTAAACTTGTAATAATAATTGGTAAAAAGACAGTTAAACCGAATGTAGTTAAATCAATACCGAATAATGCAATGGCACAAACCCATGTCTTAATATCCTTGACTGCTAACTTTACTTGATACCAATCAAAAGTTTCATCCGGATTGAAAGTATTCATCGTCTTATATCTTTCAACGATATATTCTTTTTCTTCCTTATTGAAAAACCATGAGTCTTCTAAATTTTTACTTAGACCGAAATAGTAGCATGGTACAAACCCGATTGAAATTACACCTTCAATGATATAGATATATTGCCAACTTTTCAAAGATCCATTGATTGTGGAACAGCCATATGCAATTAAACCACCGAACGAAGAGGATAAACATGCTGCACTGAATACGAACGCAAATCTTTTAGCGTATTGTTCTCTTCTATAACAAACAGAAAGGTACATATTAATTGCAGGATAGATCATTCCTTCAAATGCACCAAGTAAAAGTCTTACGGCCAATAAATCACCATAGTTTCTAACCCATGCACTTCCTAAAGAAATTGCACCGAAACATAACAGACACATGCTCATCATTAAATGTGGTCCAACGATTTTTAAAAGGTTTGCACCTATTGGATCAAACACCACATAAGTACCAAAAAATACTGTCACACAAACGTTGTATTCTTTACCCTTTAGACCGATATCCTTAGATAAACCTGCAACTTCTGCGTTACCTATATTAGATTTATCTAAATTTGATAAAAAATATAATAAACACATTAAAGGAATCAAGAAAATGTCCATCTTCTTCAAAACTTGTTTCTCCATTGGATGATTTAAAGACGGTATACCATCATCTTCGGTTGCAGTAGTAGTCGAGAATATTTCTTTATCGACAATATTATTATTCAGGGCATCCTTCTCTTCTATTGAATCCTGATTTTCTCGAGTCATTATTTTTCTGTGGTATAAATTTCTATCATCTTTATCCACTATATTTTTATCCCATGCTACTTCATTTTCTGATACTTTTGAGTCATTGGAATTTGAAATAAATAAAACGTTATCGACATAGTCTCTAATAGAACCAGGCATAGTACTCCGAATTCACTATATTTGCTCGTTTGTATTAGTTAGCTAATTATTTTAACTTTCAAGCGAATGAACCGGTATAACAAACAAATTCCAAAACTCGAAAACTAGTTCACTTTATATACTATTGCAGATTTATTTCAAAAAGATTAATAATATTTACTCTATGTATATAAATTAAGATTAAAAGAACTCTGTGCGTGACTGTGTTACCTCTTTAGGTCTCACTTTCCAAGTCGATGTCAGCTCATTTTCTGGAATTTGAAAATTTCATCCTATTATTCCAACAATTTTTTCCAGTTTCCTTTGTCATTTGTCTCTTCTTGCATTGCATGGTAACTATTATTGAAAAATTCGCTTAATAATAAGACGGTATCCAATGGCGCAGAGAAGTAGGGGAAACGGAAGTAAGAGGATGGGACAATGGTTCGGTAGCCCGTTCGGAATCCCAATATTGTCATATATGCACAGACACAATCGCACAACGGGCAAATCCGTTTTATTAATTTTTCCGTCATCGCGCGGTCATTCCTGAACAGATACGTTTGTATTGTTTGTCTGCCCCTCTTCCCTGGGGTGGTAGAGCTGAACACTAAATAACTGCAATCTTTGTAAGAGGTCAATTTTTATTAATGAGGTGGACGTTATTGTCGTCCAGGAGTCGTCGTTACCAAGGGAGTCAGCATGCAGACAGATAGGTTGACCTCCCAGTTTTCGTTGTTCAGAGGGTTCGTACTGTCTCTATAACAGGTGACAGACCATCACCTGATAGATCCAATATTATGCGACGCGACACTGCAATTTCACAACAAAAAATAATAATAGTAATTTATGTCTTCGTCGTTTTATCATAGTCGGAAAGAATTTACGAGTCCTGTTTGTACGGGGTTTTCTAATGAAAGGTTGCACAAACCCATTATGCAGTAAAGAAATGGATAAGATATTATGTAGACGGATATTCGAGACGGATGCCACTGTTCCGTATATCCCCAAGTCAAGTGTGGATGTATACTGCAAATTTATTTACATTGTAGTAGGATGATGTCACAGATGTACCAATTTAGAGATATATAAATTGGCTTCCAGTATTGTGGATTTTGGAAGTTTCAAATAGGAAGCTACTTCTCCTTTCCAAAAAACGTTATCAACATTTTAAATGTCTAATTAAGCTGGTAATTATTAAAAAGCTTGAGATAAAATAGTGGTATCTTAAATTTGCAAATTTAACTTCTTATAGAGTCAACCATTTATTAAGTAAATTTCCGTCACCTGACCAAATCTATGATTAAGCATACAATAAAATAAATACATTTTGTGGAATAAGTTTAATATGTCTAAATGTTATTACAAAGTATACCTTATAACTATGTTGTTACAGTTTAGAAGAAGCTGGTATAAGAGGTATGGTAATGAGATTGATTAGATTGGAAAAGGCTAAAAATACACAATAAAATTATACTGGATTATGTGCAAAGATACTCATCTCTTGTTATCAAGATGCTTACATCATTATCTTTTTTCTAGAATTATACGTGTATCCATTTTCTAAAATGAGGATTTATTTTAAATGAGCAAACATGATCACAGGTATATTCTCTTATTTTGTAGAAATTTAGAACATACCGAATAAAAATGTATTTCTTGGTGGTTATTATGAGAATTCAGAAATGTTCGGAATGACAACAGTATATTAGATACTGTACTAGAGGATTATGAGTCCTACATTCGTAGTATTACTCTTTTCCCTCTTTTACAAAGAAGAGATGCATATTTAGAGTGGAAAAATGTACTTCCTTTATATATGTGGAAAATTTTCACGGGTCTTTTTCAGATTGAAGAGAACTTTATCCGTGTCTCACGACAATATAAATCCAACAGTTATTTTATGATGTGTATTTTTCAGCAGTAGCAATTACATCTTAAGAATATAGTCTGTTTTTGTTGAATCTATATAACAGGCCTCTTCCTTATTGAACCTCCATTGTAAACTACAAATTCTAGAAGCATCTCTTAGAAACTCCGTATTTCATTTACAATAAAACGAACAAATTTTTTCACAAAATTTAATTGTGATCTAATAGTGTAGTGGTTATCACGTTGCCTTTACACGGCAAAGGTCTCGAGTTCAAACCTCGGTTAGATCATTTTTTTCATAAATATTTTTTACCACGTGACTTTTCAAGTTTTGTACTAACTCACATATTTTAATGTTCTTTATATTGTTAGTGTTATCTATGACGACTCTGTTACACATTTTTAGTCTAAAATACCTGTTTGGATGAATTTCATAGCATTTAATTAATAAATTTGGTAGATTGTGGATGAAATATGTTAGTCCGGCAATTAAATTAAATTGACTAAAAAGTTATGCCACTTATAACCTCCTGGTAAGAATATGATGTTTTCATCTTGAATTATTTGAAAATATCATTACAATTGTGCCTGTCGCTTTTTCTATAATTTTTTTACGGAGAAATTTCATTACTTAAGGCAGAGCGATGAGCTGAGGATCCATTAAAAATAAAGGTGTAAAATTTTACCTGCGACATTTTGACACACTAGTGCTATAAAAGTGAATGACTACTGAAGTTGATACATTTTTATATTTATCTAAATAATTTTCTCAAGGTTAATAAACGTGATACATATTATGAACAAATATGGGTGTACATTCGTTTTGGGATATTGTCGGTCCTACTGCAAGACCGGTTAAATTGGAATCCCTTCAGGATAAAAAAATGGCGGTAGATGCATCTATTTGGATATATCAGTTTATTAAGGCAATGAGAGACTCTGAGGGGAACGCTATTAAGAACTCTCATATTACAGGTTTCTTTAGAAGAATTTGTAAATTGTTATATTTTGGCATTAAACCTGTATTTGTATTTGATGGTGGTGTTCCTGCATTAAAGAGAGACACTATTAAACAAAGAAATGAAGCTAGACAAGGTAAAAGAGATAGTGCTCAAAGAACCGCCAGAAAATTATTAGCTTTACAGATGCATAATGATTCAAAGAAAAGTCCACAAAAAAATGTAACATCAGAAAAAGAGAAGAGTAAAACACCAGATATTATATTTAGACCAGAAGATGATTGGGATTTACCTAATATTGAAGGGTTTAAAGTTTTTAGGGATGATGCAAGAGTCAACTTAAACTATGAAAAAGAGAAGGAAAAGAAGACACTTGAAAATACCTTAATAGAAGATACGATCGACAGTTTAGACCTAGATTCGATTGATCCAACTTCCGAAGCATTTGAAGAACTACCAAAGAATATTCAATATCAATTATTATCAAATTTGAGATTGAAATCTAGACTTAGAATGGGTTATTCAAAGGAACAATTAGAACAAGTGTTTCCTGATAGTTTGGATTTTTCTAAATTTCAAATTGATATGGTTAAAAGAAGAAACTATTACACTCAAAGAATTATTAATATGACAGGTTATCATGATGGAGGTGCATCAAAATTAAATGATGAAATTGTAAATAGAATATCGGGTCAAAAGAATAGAGAGTATAAGATAATGAAAACAGATAATGGTTGGACCCTAGGGTTAGGGGAGCATGATGGTTCTGCTGCTAGTAAGGCGATCGACTTGGACCCGAGAACCAAAGACGAAAGAAAGGATATATTGGATAATAAAAACCAAGAGACTATAGATATTACGAAAAATGAGGCTGATGGAGAAGAGGATGATGAAGATGAAGGCGACTGGGAAGATGTAGCATTGGAACCGACGAAAGTTAAAGATACATTTGATTATTCATTAAAGGCTGGGAGGTTACCTGAGTTGGACAAAACATCGCAGGTTGTTGGAAGTCAATCGTTCCTGGATAGAGTACCTTCAGAAAAATCACCAGTGAAAAGGGACAGACAGGCGGAATCTTATAAAGTTGCTATTCCTGAAGAAAATGAGATAAGTAGTGACGAAGAATCAGATCAATATGTCAGACAATTTGAAGAGATTGAGATGATGGAGGCATTTCAAAAATCAAAGTTAGAACAATTCCAAAGAGAAAAACGTATCAAAGAAGAGAAGGAAAAATTAGAGAATAAGATAGAACAAAAAATAATAATGGAAAGAGCAATGAAGGAAAATCAAGAAAATATAGAAAAGAAGAAAGTAGAAAATATGGTACCTGTGCAAACTGAAGGTCAACAAAACTTACAAATGATTTTAGAAAAGACGAGGGATACCCCTATAATTTCAGGTGATTCGTTTTTATTCGGAGATTCTATTTTTAATAACGACCAGGAATCGAGAACTGTGACAGAAGAAAAACTTATTCCAGAAACACCAAGTTGGTTTGAAAACACAAAACCTTCTAAGATTGATTCTGCTAAAACTGTGCCTAATCCATTCGCAAGTACTATGTTCGTTAAAGATAAAGAAGAGTTGCGTGAAAATTCCAACTCGAAAGATGGAGAAAACTATGAACTATTAACTGGGAGGAATGCTCAACACTTATTAGAAGAACAAATAAAACTTAGAAGTATGAATGAGCAAAATGAAAATAACGATAATATTATTGCTATAAGCGATGAGTCTGATATAGAACCGGTAGATTTTGGTCAATCTGTTAGGAAAGCCTTTCAAAAACAAAATATGGCATCATCAGAATACGGTGAGATTCAAGTTAATACCGGTACCTCTGAGATACCTGAAATTGTGACCAAAGGTAGCAATAATATTAAACCTGCTTTGTACGAATATGAATTCTCAGAAGATGAAGAAAATGATTTGGTTGAAAATATAAGGCAAGAGGAGAAAGATTTTAATGTGTTTAAAAATAAAGAATTATTGAATGAGTATCAACCTGGAAAAGATGTGATTAGCACTGCATTCTTAGAAGATGAACTATATAAACAGCAAGTAAAGGATAAAAGAGACTCTGATGAAGTAACACAGGATATGGTTACAGACATTCAAGAAATGCTAAGTCAATTTGGCATCCCATTCGTAACAGCACCAATGGAAGCTGAGGCTCAATGTGCTGAACTTTTAACTTTAAAACTTGTTGATGGTGTAATAACAGATGATAGTGATGTTTTCTTATTTGGTGGTACCAAAATATACAGAAATATGTTTCATGATAGAAAATATGTCGAATTTTACGACTCTGAAAAGATTACTGTAGATCTTGGTCTTGATAGAGAAAATATGATAGATTTGGCGCTGCTATTAGGAAGTGATTATACTAATGGTTTAAAAGGTATGGGACCCGTATCAAGTATGGAGGTAATTGCAGAATTTGGAGATTTGAGAAAATTTAAAGAATGGTATGAACAGGGTCAATTTGATAGAGAAAAGCTAAACAGTGAGCCTAAATTTGAGAGAGATTTGAGGAAGAGAATGGTTAAAAATAATATTTTGCTTGATGAAACCTTCCCAAACGAATTAGTTATTGACGCATATATGAATCCAGAGGTGGATCATGATACAACGCCATTTATTTGGGGCTTCCCAGCTGTTGACATGTTAAGAAACTTTCTTGAGGATCATTTAGGTTGGACACAAGAAAAGTCCGATGAAATATTGCTACCTCTGATTAAAGATATTAATAACAGGAAAAAGAATAAACAGAGAGCAATTACTAGTTTCTTTCCTACGGAATATATTACTAATAATAATCAAGCAATAAACGGAGGTAAAAGAATTCTGACAGCAACCTCGAAGTTAAAGAAAAGAAGAATGAAGTGAACCTAGGGTGTCATAAACACTTCGTTGTTCAGTAGACTGGTGTACGATTGGTTTATATTATATTTCCACCCCAACTGTTGTTTGTTATTTGTAGCTGCTAATTGTGACATTATAGATGACTCGATCGGTATACTTCCCGCGTTCGGTGCAGCGAACCAAATCGCGAAGAAAACAGAGCGCAATTGAACCCAAAAATTGACACCCGATTTTTTCGTTGTTACTAATCAGCGATGACGAGCATATTCAAACAAATAATAGAGATTGTGGAACTTGATGATCTTCAAAGGTTATTCATGTACCCAGGTTATGAGGAAGGTATTCACAAGAATTCACTAGTATTACTACGTTTGCATGTTATTCTTTCGAAGGACTCTTTTTTATAGCCATTTATATCAACAAAGACGAATATATAGACATATAAGAGAATAGTATCGCCTAATCTAATTCTAAAAGACAATACTGATTTTGATAATTTTACATTACTAATACAAGTGAAAACTGGGACAATAGCAATTAATTCTATACATTTTCATTGCTACTATACTAATATACCTAACTTATTTAATCGTTTGAAATGGAACAATGGGGAATGAAACTACTCTAAACTTAACTTTAGGGGAACGTATGCTCAGTGCAGTATCGGGTTCCCTGTTGACATCATTAACTTTAACACCTATGGATGTTGTTAGAGTAAGACTACAACAACAAGGGATGTTACCAGACTGTACATGTGAAGTATCTACTCCATTAGCCAACGAAACAGTCGTAAGAAATTCTACAAATACAGCATCCGGTTTACAATCCGTAAAAAGCTCCAAATTAAAAATTTCAAAATTGGAATTAGCTCAAGCTAATAGGATCTTTTGGGAGAATCCATGTTTCCAGGAACTGAATTGTGTGAGTTCATCATTAAGATTCACAGGAACGATAGACGCATTTAAGAAAATTATAAATGTTGAAGGTATGACTACACTGTGGAGAGGTATATCTTTGAATTTAATAATGGCAGTCCCATCAAATATTGTATATTTTACCGGCTATGAGCAAATCAGAGACATTTCTCCATTATCCAAAAATCATGAAAATTTAAACCCTTTAGTATGTGGTGCATTAGCTAGAATGCTGGCAGCAACCAGTGTAGCTCCATTGGAGTTAACAAAGACTAAATTGCAAAGTATACCTAGAGCTTCAAAATCTACAAAGACGTGGATGATGGTTAAGGATTTAATGGAAGAAACGAGGCAGGATATGCATAAAAATGGGTTAATGAGAGCTCTTTTCAAAGGGTTGAATATTACTCTATGGAGAGATGTACCCTTCAGTGCAATCTATTGGGGGACATATGAATTTTGTAAGAAGAATCTTTGGATGAAAAACGAAACATCGAATAGCACAGTACTACATTTTGCAAATAGTTTTATTGGTGGTTCTGTTAGTGGTACTATCGCTGCAATCTTTACACATCCATTTGATGTGGGTAAGACAAGATGGCAAATATCAATGATCTCAAATAGTTCTACGAATCGAAATTCATCACAGCATAGAAACATGTTTAAGTTCCTTGCAAGAATCGCTAAAGAGGAGGGTCCAGCTGCATTATTCACAGGTTTAACCGCAAGAGTTGTTAAAATTGCGCCAAGTTGTGCAATTATGATATCAAGTTATGAAATATCGAAGAAACTCTTTGGTGCCGAGTGAAATTACCATAAATTATTCGATATATAAACTTTTCTTAAAAGATGTAGTATATAAATTTTTCAATATTCATACCATAAATATAGCCGGGTGCCTCAATACTGGATGTGGTGAGCCTGTTTATTTGTCCTATTTTAGTTGATAGAAATCCTCGTTCCTAACAGGTTGAGCATTTGTTTTATTAATATTTTGATACATTTTTTATATTGATTTATTATACAGGTATCTTATACAGTAATTTCTTCCTCCTCCCTTTCGGAGGGAATTACTTTATTTACAAGTTAATTGTTTCAAACCTCTGTCTTTTTATATTTCAGATTTTTTGGGATATCATTTCTTATTCACAATGCCGAACTTTATATTCGAATGTCGTCATACAAGCCTATCCATTTATATTTAATTTGCACATTATTCTGTGTTCATTGTGCTCTTATGGTAGACTTGTACTATACATTCATGGAATACTAAGCTTAGTAGTATTCTATGATGGTAGTTCTACCCGTAAGTAATTAGTGAGAAGATTGTCACTTTTCCTTTTTTGTTTATTTGATGCCGGTTACGTGCACTTTGAGAGACAACAACAAAATGTAAAAAATTATAATAATCTCTAAAATCAAAGAAACCTCTTCGAAATACTAATTGAGGTAATGCTGTTTAATGAAAATACACACACTTCTCAACTACTATTAAGTAATAAATATATTTATTTATACACATATCTTGAAGTACTCTTGAAAAATGCCTGAAGTTATCACTCATTTACCTATCTTCTATAAAAGACAACAGGGTCACAAATCTACGTTTCAAAGAAAAACATACTATAGAAGATTAAACCAGATAAACGCCCAATTTCAATCAGCAGAAGTATTTTCTAATTGAGACTGTTTTCTGTGCAGGATCTCTAAATACTTTCTAGATCTTATGGATTACTGTTCCTTCTTATCCGATTGTCACATACGAGCCACTCCGGAATCAGTAAAAAAATTATAACGCCACTTCGAAAATATATTTTGTTCATCGCCCTCAGAAGGATAAAGTTGATGGAACTTGACATGTGAAATGAAAGGGAAGAGATACCAAAGTAATGTCTATTAAGAACACAATTTCAAATTACAAAAGATAAAACTGATAAATCGAGTACCCAGTTGGAAGCCTATCAAGATAAGTATATTGTTGTTATTAGATAGCTGCTGAATTTTCATAAAGATTACTCCATCCATACGTCCGTTTATTATAGTCGAGCTGCTCAAATTGTTAAAAAATTATACAGGATTAAGATATTATAGAAGATTTTCTAAACTTGTTGCTGAAATATACCATCTTTCTTTCATTGATTCCCTTATTTAGAACTAAACATACGCCTCACATTCGAAAATGTCTATTGCATTATGGTTCTGTCCACAACCTGGAAGCAGTAGTTTTGAGCTCCTTAAACAACTAATCTTATCCATGCAAACATT
>JAXQGP010000447.1:0-18933 GCA_037040125.1 Kazachstania sp. M6911
TGAAGGCTATTAATTTCACGGCTTCAAGAACTTCGTCGCCGTAAATGCGAAAAATTAAAAGGAAGTTTTGCAAGAACGTAGAACAACCACCAACAACAACAAAGTAGAAAGATAAAGCGGAAAGGAAAAGGTACAGAGTCGTCCAAATTAAGTTCCATCTATCTTAATATAACTTCACCAGGAAACCATATCAACCTAGTTGGAATTTATAAATCTTTTTTCTTCCTCACTCGAGCACATTATACAGTTCAAACAACAGCAAAAAATCTCACATAAGAAATACTAAAGATGGTAAAAACTCAAGCAGATAGTGATGCAGACGATAACTCATCTGCATTAGAGTTCTACAGAAAAGCCCTAAATTTCAATGTTATAGGTAGATACGATCCTAAAATTAAACAATTATTATTTCATACACCGCACGCATCTATATATAAGTGGGATTTCCAAAAAGATGAGTGGACTAAATTAGAGTATCAAGGTGTGCTTGCGATATATTTAAGAGATATTAGCGACAACGAGCCATTGCTACATTTAGATTATAATACAGACTCACAATTCAACAGTAGTAACAGAAATCACCATAACACTATGGCATTTGAAACAAGTAGGAGTAATCTATCAGAAATGTCAAGTTCGAGTATGCTTAATGATTCAGTGAAATCTCAAAGAACAGATGCATTTTCTAATGGAAACAACATGACTGGAGGTAGCTCATCAAGCACAATACTTACAGGTAAAGATATATATAACTATGGGTTAATCATCCTAAATAGAATGAACCCAGACAACTTCTCAATGGGCATTGCACCAAATAATGTTATTAATAAGCGTAAAGTATTTGATGTATTAGAGGATAAAGCAAATCCATTGGAGCGCATGGGTGTAGAAGTAAAAGATGATTTAGTCATCATAAAGAACTTAAAACACGAAGTGTTTGGTATATGGATTCACACAATTGCAGACAGAAAAAATATTTATGAATTGATTAAATATCTCTTAGAAAGTGACCCGAAGGAGTCATTTGCATAAACACAGATTGTTACGTATATTTACCTATCTACATAGATATTGTATATTCTTGAATAAACATCAAATATCATGACATTTCAAACGTACTTTAAATTGCGTAAAGAAAGTATCGAATATGACTAGGGAACATACGTACACATATTGATAACTTTAAGGAAGTGAATATATATCCTCTGTGTCGACATGTACTTATTTCGGTGGTTAGGCTGGTGGTGATCCTTGTGATTTTGCACTTGCAGGTGTAGCTAATGCCGAATCTATTTTATTTTCAGCTGGTGTACTAGCTGTAGGGGTCGAGGCTGTCACAGCTGCAGCAGCTTTCTTTTTCGTTACACGTTTCTTTTTAGGAGTTTCACCATTAGCAGGTGTCTTTTTTGGTTTACGAGGTCTCTTTACCTTAGGTTTATCAGAGTTACTAGCACGTTTCGTACCTTTACCTTGAGTACCAGTTGCTTTCTTACCAGCCTGTCCTTTTCCTTTTTGAGGTGTCTTTGATGGATCTGCTCCTCCAGTTGTCATCGATATTTTCATATTAAAAGGTAACGTGGAAGCATTTAAACCACCATTACCTTTGACCGCGTTTAAGGCCTGCTGTTGTTTTCTCTTTTCTTTATTGATACGGTATTGTTCAATAAACTTCAATCTACTGAATTGATTATTTTCATTGGTCATATTCGAAGCTGCAGCAGCTGCATTAGCAGCCGCGATTGATGATTTTGTATCTGTATTAGATGATCCACCAACACCATTGTTGCTACTATTACCACCTCTTCCACTTCCAGAAGAACTTTTAGAGTTACCAGAACTATTTGAACCTGATTTGGATGATTTAAGATCTGTAGCATGTTTGGCTAAAGCAGCGGCAAATGCAGAATTTGTTGTAGTTGAAGTTCGTTCACTCATTATTAACATCATTTGTTCATAAGTTGAATTATGTTGTGGTAGTTCTTCATGTTGAGCGATATGACCAACAGCACCTTTAGTATTTTCATCTCTAGACATTTCTCTATGTTTAAACATCATCTTCCGGTTAGTTTCATCCCATTCTGGTACTGAGAAATCATCATCACCTATTTTTTCTTTATGCTCATAAGGGTTTAATTTTACATTTAAATCGATATTACGTTTTGTTAATGTTAACAATTCTGCTTCTAATTGATTATATATCGTATCAGAAAATCTTGCTTGATCTGCATAAGTCATCATATCATAGTAACTTGATAAATCTGTGGGTCTTAATAAAGTTCTATAAACTCTTGGTCTTCTAAAAGAGGTTTTTACTAAATTTGTTCTTGAACTAGAAGCCGTAATATTTGGATTTGATGTTTCTTCTTTCTTTACCGTTGGGGCCAATCCCTGTGTTGTACTTGGCTCTGGTAATTTTGCTTGATCTGCAGGTGACGCCATTGACTCTGTGCTTGTAGAAGTTATTCCTGTAGTTGCGGTTGCCCCAGTAGAGGCTACCGATGGAGGAACCGATCCTGCTGTTTCTAACTTTGTTTGTTTAGGTTGATCCTTAGGTATTATATCTACAGTATTAGTATGATCATAAACTTGTAAAACAACATTTCCTTCATATAATTGTAAATTACAATCTCTCAATACTTCCATTAAAGCTTCTGGCATTATCCCTCTAGCAACATACTCCAAGAAATCCTTTAAAATTTCATTATTTTTATTCAGTACTAAACCGTCGTTAGAAATTTCAGGAGATTTCTGTTGTTGTTGTACTCTTGTATTAGCAGGTGCACAAATCTTATAATTATTTTCGTAGATATGAAATTCAAAACTTGGTCTATATTGTTCATATTTCTTTAAGATCGAATCAGTATCTTCAACGAAATTATATAATCTTTTAGGTTTCTTGTTTATTGTCATTAACAATTGATAGAATTGGTTTTCAAAATTGTGCATTGCTTGTTGTTGTCTTTGTTGTTGTAATGCTCTTTGTTGTAACATTAATTTCTGCTTCTGTTGTGGAGTTAAATTTGGGTTATTCAGAGGGTTATTGGAAACATTCTGTTGTTGCTGCTGCTGCTGTGGCAACTTTACTTGTTGCTGCTGTTGTAAAATTTGTAACTGAGCTTGTGTTAGTCTTGGATTATTCATCAATGGTCTACCCATTCCAGGATTATTACCAATATTCTGTTGTAAACCTGCTTGAACCATATGTGGAGATCCGTTAGGTAAATTTACTGCATTACCATTAGGTAGTTTTACAGTACTACCGTTGCTACTTGTGTTACTATTATTTCTATTATTAATATTCAAATTTACTGCAACACCTTGAGGACTCAATCCACTACCAGGCGTATTGACAGGAATTCCCACATTAATACCCTGTCCGTCGTTATTTGGTGAATTAACAGCACTCATATTTAACCTTATGATATTGCTATATGATCTATTAATCTTTATTGATATTATTGTATTATTTTCTCTGTCTCTTATATAAACTGTTTATGTTTATATATACACAATTTTTCGATCCACTTCAACAGAGAAAAGTCAGCTCTGTCTGTAAGACCGAAACTACGAACTAAAATGCGTTACCCGGTGGATACCGAATAAGCTATATAAGTACTGAAAGAGAATGATTGCTATTTATATAGAACTGTTCCTTTTATACACAGAATGTTGTTTTATATAACTGGAAATATATATACTCAAACATGTTAAGTTGACTTAGTTGCCTTCCACATATCTTTTAGACCTAACAAGGAAGTTACAATACCTGCTAATGCAACATTTTGTTCGCGGTTACTTAGATAACCCAAATTGTTTAATACAATAAACATATCAGTTGAGTCCCATAATAATCTTCTAGTGGCAACAAATTTCTCTTTATAAGTAGCTTTAATAAAATCTTTCTGTTTCTCCTTTGTCATTTCATCCTCATTTGATTCCTTAACTTCTTGTAATTTAACATTAGAAATTTGAATATTACGTAGATCTAATAGCAATCCAGAGACTAAACCAAAGAACCAGAACCAATTAGTATATCTTGGAATTTTCTTACCTGTAAATTGTGTAACAGGTACTAAATTAAACAATCTCAATAAGTTAATTTGATCTAATGTTAAATAACCCGCATAACAAAGATTCTTAACAATTGTTAACCCACGAATAATTGAATCCCCAATCAGTTTCTGGTCGTAAACTTTTGAGGCAGTCTGTAAATGATTCAATGGTTTCAAAAACCTCAGGATCTTCCTTACAATGGTGAATTGAGATTGCAACTGTCTTGATAATACAGATCCTTGTTGAACAGCTAGGAATCTGCATAAATATTGCAGTAATCTTAATAACTTCTCTCTACCAGCTGTAGTGTCTAGAAAATTTACTAGTTTAGTCACTAGCGGATGATAAACTAACGTGTCACAAACCATTTTAGTACTATTTTTTTTCTTATTTACTCTCCCTTTCTGAGGATATAACGAGATGACAAACCCTTTCCCTAGATGAATACCGTCCCAAATCTGCTCTATTTATATACTTTCGTCATTGTCCCTTGTTCCCTTTTTACTCCAACTGGGTTATCCATATGACAGCTTCTATCTCCGGTGGTCCGCCGCGTAAAGCTACCAAAACGCGTTTAATCAATTTATCACCGAATGGCTTTATAAAGAGCAACAACAAACAGCAAATAATATTGACATCAAGGTTGACAGTTCAATCGAGTAAGTGTAAGGACGAATCAGAATGGGGTACTATGATATTGACGACATGTTGACGGAGAGCAGCGAGATACCTTGCAAGTTTCTACACGATATTCCTGGATTAGGTTACCTGGAAAACAATCCTGGGAAACCTATCAAGGCAAACGCCAAACTGATGTTACCGTACTGGTTAGCTCACATCCTGGCTGTTGTCGACAGTGGGCCAATAGGTGGGAATGACGACCGTATGGATGAAGAGAGATCTGTCCCATTTTTAGAGATGACTGCTCCAGAAAGTTTTTCTCAGAAGGTAACTAATGCCATTAAGACGGACCCTGTATCATTGGATCTACATTCAATTAATCCACACTTCTATGAATTAGCATTGAAGTGGTGTGCTTTGTATGCAGACAAAGATTTGGCGGAAATTGTTAGTAATTTATTGATACAAAGATCTCAAGAGATCAATAATTTTGCTTACTCGACAGCGATTCAAAATAAAAATATTAATTCCATTGGTTCAATAACAGCATCAAATGGTATTAACGATAGTAAAAACAGCAATCATAATTCAAATAACAGCAATACCCATCTTTTAGCATCTTCATCTTTCTTAATGACCTTAGATGAATTAGAAAAACAAGTATATAAAAAATCCCACGAATCGTATAAAGATTCAAAGAGATGGATGTATCAAAATAAATAAATAATGAACATACACCGATCTATTAATAATTCAGTTTTCTTTTTATATTACAAATGGTTATATATATATATATATAGATCAAAAACTATATATTATACTGGTTGCGACATTCGTATTAAAATAACCCATCGTCCTCCTCCTCATCATTACTGTTGTTACCTTTGTCTTGCTCTTTATCTGATGCTTCATCATCATATACAGGCTCTTCTCCACTTTCATCACTATCAACAATAAATTCTTCCGATAAGTTAGACTTCTTACCTCTGTGTCTGCTCTCTTTAATGATATCATCTTCATCATCTTCATCTTCATCATTATTACGTTTCTGTTTCTTATTACCGGAGGATTCTTTGTTCATTTTACTTCTCTTTCTCTTCTTAATTTTTTGTCCATCAGCATCATATTCCGCATCTGAATCATTAACATTATTTTCGTCAATTTGCATACTTTCACGTTCAAGGACATATTGTTGTGCTTCGTCTTGTAATTTCTTATATTCAGCAGCTTGTTTCTCTAATTTAATCTTAGTGATCTTTTCTTCTTCTTCTTCTTTCTTCTTTCTTTCTAATTCTTGTTCTTCTAATGCCTTACGTGCTTCAACTAACTTATTATCTGTCTGTTTATCAAACGCTTCTTGTTCAGTGATACTACGTTCCAGAGCAGCCTTCATTGTAGTCTCACCTAATTGAATTCTTTGTTCTAGTTCTTCTTTATCAACAACATTGAATTTAGTATTATCCTTTAATTCCTTTAAGATAGAAATACCCTGTTCTAAGCCTGTCTCAGATTCTCTCAAATCAGCCATTGAACGATCAATCGGGGCAGATCTTCTCAAAGTTTCAGCAATTTGGAAGTGTAATAAAGCTAAATTATAATCTAAACATAATTCAAATTTCTTAGATCTTTCAATGTCTTTAGTGTTTTCATTTGGTTCAATACTTTTATCAGCTTGTTTAATATGCGAAGTCTTAATACATTCTCTAGCTTTTTTCAAAAATTCAACAGATTTTTCCTTCATACCTCTAGAGTACCAAGCTTTACCTAACAAGTTAAAAACATAAGCACCATTGGAAGAATCTGGGAAAGTTCTAAAGATTAGTTCATAAATTTCAATTGCTTTAGCATATTCATTCATTTCTAATAAACAATTTGCAAGATTGATGTGAATATCTTCATTCTTAATAGAATCTCTAATTTTTCTTAAAGCTTCTAAAGCAGGGCCCATTCTCTTATTTTCGGCAAATATTATAGCGATACCTTGAGCTGCAAAAATATTTAAAGGATCAATTTGTAAAACTTTCTGGAACAATTGAATAGCTTTGACATATGATTGTTTGGACTTTTCAATATCTTTACTTGAATTACCCTTTTTACTCTCTTGAGCAATTGAACTATACAAATTACCTAAGGAAACTAATGCATAAAGGTCATGAGAATCATATTTAACTAAAGTTTCTTTATCGTTTTCAGTCTCCAGATTAGTATCACCACGTAAAGTCTTGAAATACCAACTATAAAATGAACGAACTTCCAAATTGGACACATTATCATTCAATAAATTTTTCATTACTTGATCTTCGTCATTAAAATTTAGCTTACCATCTTTACCTTCAGTAATATATTTACAATATAATTGCCTTATCTTTGCAGACAAATAATGTGGATGTTCCAATAATAAATTAGAATACACAGACTGTGAGTTTTCAATATCCATTGACTCACCAGATCTAGCAACATTATAATCAATGGTAATGCTGACACTTTCATCCTCATTCAGTTTTTGCGCAGATTGGAAATATTCATTAGCGTTTTCAGTTTCACCATTAATAAAATAGAAACAACCCATATTATTATAGATTTCAAACGGAACGTTATTTTCATTAACAAATTTTAATTGATCAACAACTTTACTCAAAAATTCTAAAGATTGTTTATATTGGTTACCAATTTCATATAGTTGAGAAAGTAGTAAATATGCACGTGGAGTAACCAATTGATTCTTCTTAGCTGTAGTTAAATTAACATACCTTTCCAAAAATTGAATAGCTTTAGTAGATATACTCTTCATAGCCTTTGCAGATAATGTTTTTCTATTTGTTGGATCTAGGCATTTATTTGAATATAATAAACCAAGGATATAATTCAATTCCTGAATAGATTCATGTGTTTTCAATAAGTTTTCAAATGTTAAGATACTTTCTTCAATCAAATTTGTCTTGATTTGAGCTTGACCAATACCAAATTTAGCTAATAAATTATCTTCATTTTTTCTTAAACTTTCTTGGAACATAGAGAACGCCTTACGGTATTCACCTAGGATATATTGTGCTCTACCACACCAGAAAGTGGCATCAGATAGGACTGTATCGGATATGAGGTCCTTTCTTGGTTCTAATTTAGTTTCGTATATATCTAGAATCTTTTGATAATCACCTTTGAAATAATAATAACTTTGTAACAATGTCAATAAAACAGGGTTCTCTTGGTCTGCAGTCAATTGTGAATCCAAATCCTTTAGAGCTTTAGTGAAATTCTCTTCGAATTCGGTATCATTATTTGATTCTGTTAGAGCTTCATAGAATTCAGTCAACAAGACTAAATTTGATGCACTCTTGTTAGTTGGGTCCAATTGTGCTGCTCTCTTCCATGATTTAACAGCCATATTGTAATCCTTTAATTGCCAAAAACACATACCGATACCAATTCTTGGATCTGGTTTGATCATCGGATTAATAACTAATAATTCTTGGAATGATTTCAAACTTGCTTTATAGTTTTTGTTATGGTATAATAATTTAGCTCTTAGGAATAAAAACATACAGTTAGGTTTTGGAGGTTTACCGGATCTTCTTTCTTCAGCTTCGATACCCTTAATGAATAAATCTGCAGTTTCCAAAGCCTTTTCATAATGACCTCTTTGGTAATACAGATCTAATGTAGCTAGGATATTAGCAATCCAAGTTGGATTGAAAGAAATAGCATCCTTTAAATTGTTTTCAGCATTTTGTAAAGCAGTTTCCCTTTCACTAACATTTGTGTTGTTAATTTTGGCCATTTTCAAGTAGGCCCATGTTAAAAAAGTGTAAAGACTTGCTTTATCATAATCATTAAATATATCTAATGCAATTTGAATTAATTTGATACCTCCTTCTAACATACCATGATTACAGTACGCAATAGCAATCATTAACCAATGTTCTTTATCAGAATTTTCTTCAACTAATAAAGTTCTTAAATCGTTAGGATCATCAGGCAAATCTGTATCTAAATCAATACTAACCAATTCTTCGGAAGCCTTTAATGGAATATCTAGAGTAGTTGGCCAATCCATAGAAGGGTAACTGGTTAGATCCACAGCTGAGGTACTCTTTCTAGGTGAACTCATTTTTAGTTATTTGCCTCTTTTCTATGTTGGCTGAACCGCTGTAATTGATGATACTTCTAGCAAAACAATTTAGTTAATTCTCTACAAACAACGACAAACAAAAAACTTTTGAAGTAGCTTGTATAAGGTTTTTAACTCCTGAGTATATTATCGTCCTTTGTATATACTTTATTTAAGTGAACTACCAAACTTTCCTTAGATTGAGGATTCTGCTTGTCACTGTGCATAATCTGTTTACCTCGGCAGTTGAAAATTTCAGAAGTGTTCGCTGTAAAATGTGAACGTAGTAAAATAATAAATTAAAAAAATGGTGCGAGAGGGTAACAGAAACGGAGTAAACTTAAATTAAATAGAGATTTTTGATATTTCTAATACAGACTTCTATATTGATCCAATTTATTTGAACGGTATTTACCTATAAGATGTTGCAGATAATCAGTAATCTTATTCTGTGAAGTGTATAAACCGCGGATTGTCAACCAGCATCTATAAGCATACACCGCCATTATAGAATAACAAAATAAGGCATTGTTAAGCTTTACTATAATTTAGACCTTGCTAATACACCCTAATTCGACGATTTAAACCAATTCAATAATAGATATATATATATTTTCAATTAACCAATGTTCAGAGCACAATTTCCGCTTCCTTCAGATTACCTGAAAAAACACCACTGTAACTGAATATCTGTTACCAAAATCATGGATGTGAGGTACAACGTTTTTATAGATACTTTCTATGACGACATGAATATGTTTAATTCAGAATATCAACTGGTATAAAGCATTACTTTAAGTACCATATTTGAATTTTACCGCCGAAATGTCAAACCCGCACGTGACTAAGAAAAGTTTTTCGGTGCAGAAAGTGAAAAATTTCACACAGAGTTCGATGAGCTTACAAAAGGTCATCGACCAATGTAATAAATAAATATATTATTTTAAAACATATATATCGGATCCTTTTATCTGAGATAGTGTTATATTACAACAATAAGGAATTTCGGAAATGAGTACGGTTCAAAAGAGAATATTTGTGGGTAACGTTTTAAATAACCAACAGGAATGTTTTGATGATCTTTATAAAAGATTTCAAACATTTGGTCAGATAGATCCAGAGGTTTCAGGTTTTGATAAACATGAAACCTTTGGTTTTCTTAATTTAACTTTTCCAGATGAGAAAGATTTCTTAAGATTAAAGAAAAATTTTAATAAAGTCAATTTCAAAGGAAATATGTTAGTCATTGATATCGCTAAACCAAATTATCAAGAACAATGGAAAATTCAACATGAAAATGATATCAAAGAAAGTGAATTAATTGAAAAGAGGAACGCAAAGAGAGACTGGGAGCATTATAAAAAGTTAGAAAATATTCAAATGTCATGGGTTGATCATAAAGAAGTGATTAAAGGTAGAATAAGGAAAACACCAAGAACCAAGAAAGGATTATCTAATATCACATTTCGTATCGATGTTAATGGTTCATTAAAAGTTTATAAATGCTATAAAAACAAATTATGGGGTTATGAAAGAAACAAAGAATTGGGTGATCTTGTTTATAAATTTGTTGGTAATAAATGGAGAAACGGATTTGATCATATTGTTGATAGATTGAGTTATGCAAGATCCAAACAATCTGTACACTTCAGAAATACAGAAGATGGCTCAACAATGACAATATCAAATGGTCCAAGCTCAGTGCCAACAAATGACGATGACGGTTCTGGGGAAGAAGAACAATTAAAAAATAATAACGTTCTTTCAAATTTACTTACTGGATTCGATTTCGATGATGTTAATAATGCAGTAGATTCAGATGAAGCTGAGCAATTCGGTTTCAACGAGAAAGAGGAGGAGAACTATCAAGATGATTATTATAACGATAATAACTACAACGATAATTATAACAATAATAGGTACAACGATAATTACGACAATAATTACGACAATAATTATGATAATAACAATAACTACAACGATCAAGAGTATTATGAAGAAAAGCAACCATATAATCAACAAAACAACAAGAAAGAGAAATATGAAAAGCAGGAAGAATATGAAGAAGAAGAACCTATTCCAGTATTCACTGATAAACCTATCAATAATGTTGTAACTGGTACAGTCAGTAATACTGAAACATTAAGATCTTTATTTAACCCAGAAGTTGAAGATAGCCAAACTGGTTTCAGTTTAATGGGTAGTACAACTAATAATGATGATATTCAAATTGACCAAAACAAACAAGAAACTGTTACTGAAGATATAGTACCTGAACTTGAAATTACCAAACCAGGGGCAGCTAATCATTTATTCTTTGCTCATTTTAAATCACCTTTCTTGTTAGGTCAAACGCAATTGACAAAACTCTCTGTAGGTAGCAATAGCGATATATTAAATAATTGGGATCAAGAATTTTGGGATAACAGAGGTACATGGACTAGAGAGATGAGAAATAAGAAGAGGGATGCTATGAGACAATTACAAAAAAAGAAATCTAGAGAATCCAATCATATCTTGATATGATCCAACGAAAAATAATCTTGCATCATTGAGCATAGAGTGCACTTACAGCATATAATCATATATAATAATAATAATCTAACAACAACAAAAAACACTTAATTTACAATAAAATCATCAAATTATATATAAAAGTTTATTTTTATGTATATAATATTACATTAGAATGAAATGCTTTTTCTCTCATTAAGAAATTTAAGCATCTGAACCAAATTTGATTGCCATTTCGACAGCACAAGCACCCCAATCTTCACCATGGTTATGCATTGTATGGTTTGCATCAATACCTGCTCTAGCTAGAGCTTGTTCCTCAGTCATACAAGTTAATAAACCAAAGATAACAGGTAAATGAACTTTATCCTGTAGGTTCATTAGAGCATGTGTTACTGAGTCAGAAATATATTCGAAATGCATGGTGCTACCTTTAATTAAAACACCGATAGGGATAACTGCGTCCAATGGTTGACCCATCTTCTTTTGCTTTTCAACAAATCTTTTAGTACCATAAGGTAATTCGTAAGAACCTGGAACAGTTTCAACGATAATATTTTCTTCTAGAACACCTAGAGACTTCATTCTTTCAATGGCACCAATTACTAATGCATCAATTACAGATCTATTCCAACGAGCATGAATAATACCTATTCTTAATTTGGAACCATCGTATTGTTGATCAATCTTACCTAAACCTTTAACAGCCATTATGATATGAGTATTGTGTATATATATGAGTGTGCTTTTCAAATGTAATTATCTAATTACTTTATATTCTATTTAATTTACGAATAAATATATTGAAACAACTTTCCCATTCTAAGTTTGCAATACCGATTCATCCATCCCTTATATATAAATATGCTTTTGTCGATGTTCAAGATGTTTCAACGTTCCCCTTATTACGTAAAACGAGAGCAAATTTGAAAAATTTTCAATCGGTTCCGTTGAGCGGTGCGATCCGGACAGATAGAGACGGAACTTCGTGATCGGCGTAATTGCTTAGTAATGTATCTACAATAACGATGACAAATACAATAATGATTACAATTTTAGTGAAAGATTCCAGAAGGGTGTACATCAGAAGGTGTACACCCTGCTGAATAATATATCGTTGAGTCAAACGGGCGTAATATCGGATATTACAGATAAAGATATGTTCCTTGACATTTAAATAATTATTTTGATTACAGAAGGTGAAAATTAATTGAAAATACTATACATTCAGAAGGTTGTCGTTTATCAAGGACGTCACTAGTAGAACTCATTCTCCTTTTCTATTTGCTGATCTCTAGCATATTGTGAACCTCCTTTAGTATCCATTGCTTCAGCCGTATCTTCCTCAACATCACCTTGATCCTCGGGATCCCTTGGAACGTTGTTTAGTTGTACACTTGGAGCATATTTTGTATTTTCTAAATTACTAAAGATTGACGTCATGATGTTATCTAAATATTCAGGCGAATTGACATTAAACATATTAGACGATCTAACTTGTAATTTATAATCAGGTCCATAATATTCATAGTAATCATTATATGGTAATTCTTCATCAAGGACAACGTTATTTAATAAACCTGTTTCAAAACACCACGTTCTGGCGACGTTCCTCATTGTATAACCACCTCCACCTACTACCATCATTGGAATATTGAAAGATTTGACAAAATTTACACAGTTAGCATGTCCTAACATAGATAAGTTGAAACAACCTAATCTATCACCAGACAAGGAGTCACCACCACATTGTAATACCACCGCAGATGGTTGATACCATTCCATAATTTTACTTATTACAGGTTCAAACACAGATCTATACGTTGCATCATCAATACCATCTCTTAATGGAACATTAACTGCATAATTCTTACCTTTACCAACACCTGTATCTCTTAATTCACCTGTACCTGGGAAAAATTCACCATATTTATGGAATGAACATGTCATAACACGATCTGTTGTATAAAATGCTTCTTCAACACCATCACCATGATGAACATCAATATCAATATAGAGGACTCTTGGATGATACCTTAACAATTCAATGATACCTAAAACAATATCATTTAAATAGCAGAAACCTGAAGCTTCAGATTTTTTGGCATGATGTAACCCACCTGCATAATTGATTGCAACATCACATTTACCTCTGTTTAATCTCGCTGCACCTTCCATGGAACCACCACCTGATATACTACAGTATTCATAAAGACCATCAAACACTGGACAATCATCACCAACATTAAATTTCACACTTTCTTTTTTAAACATTTCAAGATTATCTGGTGTAACCCTTGATAAAAAATCAATATATTCGTCAGTATGAAATTGACACATTTCTTGTTTGGTAGCAGGTTTGGCTCTATAAATCTCCATCTTTTTATAAAGACCATAATTCATAATTAAAGAGTGTGCCATTCTTATTCTATGTGGTTTCATTGGATGTCCGGCACCATAAGCATAGTTACCAACATCTGCATCATAGAAATATGCGACTCTTTTCTTTTCATTTGGTTTAACCGTAATTGGATCAAACGGTTTAGCTTCATACACCATGGTCCCTTCTTAACTTAATTTCTTCTGTTACACTTATTTTCAAATACCTCGTTATTACGTCGCAATTATTTCACAAAATCGTCCACTTGTACTTTGATATGTCCAAACGTGTATTAGTGTGGGAATTGTTTGTATACTTTGTTCTTCTTTCCCTTGTTCACACAAGTATTTCCTTATAGAAATTCAATTTTTCAGTAATCCCACATAGTTTATTATCTAATGTGTGGTTATAACGCGGTGTTTACTAAATACTGAGGAAAATTACATACAGAAAATTTAAATAGCAAAATGTTTGTCGCTTTCTACGAATTCTGATAATCACATCATTTCACCCTTCAAAGTCATGTTTGACCTTTAAGTAGTGGTTCAACTCATCCTGTGATACACTACATACCAGTTCATTCTGTGCATTAATGAAATCTTCCATTGAAACAATGACAGCGGTATCCTCCTCCGTAGATATTTGATCAAACCAATAATTCAATGAGACAGAATTCTCCTGTCTCGCTTGTCTTAATTCATTATATCTCAATAATTTCTCATCTACAGTATGGGCAATACGTGTCATAGCTTTTAACATAGCATCTGAACATAACGCATAGAAATCTGCACCTGTATAGTTAAATGGACAATGTTGAGCAATCTGTGACAAATCTACATTGCTGGCCAACGTAAATTTACGTGTCAACGCTTTCAAAATATTTAGTTGCTTAGAGTCAGTATCTGGAATACCCAGATATAACAATTTATCAAATCTTCCAGGTCGTAACAGTGCTTCATCTAATAAATCAGGTCTGTTTGTAGCACCAATCACAAATATACCTTCGCTTCCAGAATCACCTTTACCAGAACTCGAACTCATTCCATCCAGTTCTGCTAACAATTGAGACACGATTCTATCCATTACACCACCAGAATCACCTTGATTACCCCTCTTTGGTGCAACAGAATCAATTTCATCGAAAAATATAACACATGGTTTTGCTTCACGTGCACGTTGGAATATTCTTCTGACATTAGCCTCAGATTCACCGATATACATATTTAATAGTTCTGGACCCTTTACACTAAAGAAATTCAATGAGAAATTTGATGCAATAGCCTTCGCCATTAATGTCTTACCAGTACCTGGTGGACCATAAAATAATAAACCTGACCTTTTCTTCATACCAGATGAAAATAATTCTGGATGCTTTAATGGCATATCAATAGTATCCATAATTTCATCTTTGATTTGGTCGATACCACCAATATCTTCCCACGTAATATTAGGTATCTTTGGTGCGCCGATTGAAACTGAATACTCATCCCTTGCACTTGATATGGCTCTCTCTAAGGTACTCATTGTTATCACAACTTCTGAATTACTCTCTTCTTCTATCGCTTGTTCAATAGCATTCTTAACAATAGACTCGATATCTAGGGGTGTTAACCCTGCTGAACGAACAGCTAAATACGAGATATCAATTTTTTCTTCAACATGTATCTTCGATCTTGTGTCCAACGACGAGATGTTTATCGTCTTCGTTAAATTTTGTGATGTCAATAACCATTGGAAAATCGATAATCTTTGTACTTCTGTAGGTACAGGTACGTTGATTTCAAACTTGAAGAATGATCTTACATTATTCGATAAATTTTCGATTTGATTAACAGATGCAACAAATATTACATTCCTATATCTTTTCATTACTTCTTGGATGCAATTAAATAAACCAAGTTCTAACAATCGTGAAACTTTTGCGGTATTTGGATCCTGATTTGGGTCAACGGGTGGGAACAGAACATCAAGATGAGACATATAAAGTATTGCAGCATCAATATGAGGTAAAATGGCTTCTAATTTTGCTTTAAGGAAACCGACCGTCTTAGTGATAGAATCTACCGATCCTTTATTCACAGAAAATGAAACACAATCAAACTCAATAAGATGTGCACGAAAATTATTTGCAATACTTCTTGTAAGTGTTGATTTTCCTACATTGGGACTGGTAGAATTTAATAATACAAATGTCTCAACTGGAATATTTCTTTCTAAACATTCAAATGATGATTTGATTATATTTGATAAATCTCTAGAATAAGGGAATATGATTGGATCATAAATAAACATGTCAGAAAGTCCATAAAAGTTCTTATACATGGGGTTATTAGTTGTTTTTGATGCTACCATAACGATATTACTTGTAATAAGTTTCGTATTTACAGGATCAACTATAATTTCTTCCATATAGTTATTTCCAGAACTGGTAATATCGTCAGAGCCCACACCTGCTTCAGCAGATATTATTTTAAACCACACTAACGTATCACAGTCTTCGAATAAGTCATCCATTGACTCGAAGTCCCCAGGTAGTTCAGTGTCTTCTGATATTAATGATACCAGAGATTTATTAAATGTAATTGGTATTAAATCATTAACTTTAAGAACTCTCCTCTTGCTTGCAAAGAACTTTTTTAAATTCTGTAATATGATATCTTGATATAACCTTTGAGTTTGATTCCATTCACCTACTCTTGATAAAATTACTTTTTCTGCAATTGGCAATTTTTCATCATTGATAAGCTTCTTTACTATTACATCTGTGCTTGTAGGGTATAAACTTTTAACTCTTGGATGTAAATATATTCTTGATTTATTGAAATTGTTTGGTTCTAACAAGACAAACAGTCGTAATCGAGTAGATCTTTCATTCGATATCAGCTGTATCTCAGCTCCACTTGATATTTTCAATTTAACAAACATGTCGTGCGTGGCAAATGCAAAAAGAGTGTCGTCATCCTTGAAATTAATATCTCGTTGTGGTATAATTGACTTAGATGATATAGGATATGGAAGACACAGTGTACTTATCTTTGAATCATTCAAATTTTGATGCAATTCCTTGGTTGTACTATTGAATGACCGCGGAGCTTTCGTAATAACGATATTTGTCTTCTTTAAATCAATTATACCAAACTCTTTATCTTGGCACCATGCTACGAAACATAATTGTTTATCAAGGAACTGTTTTGAATATATTATGGATTGTCTGTTTTTAATTCTAAATTTTGTTATTAGGAATCTTAATTTTTCTTCATTCGAGGAGAGAACAGATAACTTATCGTACAGTTTAGGGTCTAATTCTAGATTAATAGTATCTAGAGTTGAAATACTATTATTTTCAGATATTGGTTCAAATTCACAGAAATTGAAAGTTGGGGTAAATTGGTTAACATTAAAATTATAATTCGGAACAGTTATGGTTTCATAAGGTAACGATTCGTCTAATATACATGAATAAATAAATGTATTTTGATCTTGGTATGAGTATGTTGGTATCGTAACTTTTGCGTATCTTGTGGAATGAGAATTCGAGGTATCGTACAGATCTGAGCTGATTTTGATTTGACCAACGTATCCATCTTGGATGAAACGTAAGTTAACTTTCATGGTATGGATTATATAATTTGTGAGGAATGTAATATTATATCTGTTTATAAATAACTATGTTACTTTTCATTAACGGTTTTATTTTCTATCCTTTTGTATATAGCAGATCACCCAGGGACAGGTTAAAAAAAGAAAAAAACTATTAGACGGTTGTTAACAAAACTAAGCGTACTTTAGGTGTCTTGAAGGTAGAAACCGCTTATAAGGCACAAATTATTCCTGTAACAGAATGTAGTATATCTATATTTATAAATCTACATGTAATTATACGAATTTCATGATTATACGAACCTATGAATATAATGTCTCCTCTGATACGATTTATTTCACTAAAGGGGATTTTAATATGAGTTCTCTTGCTTCATTAATCTTGGCTGTAATGAAAGGTGAGCCACCTTTATCTGGATGATTTCTTATAATTGCATTTCTATGTTTTCTTTTAACTAATTGTGTATTTAAATTTTTGATTTCGATAGGTGAAATATCTAAAATTAATAGAGCTTCAGCTTCTGTCATTTTATTGAAAAACCCACCGATATTATTAATTTCGAGACTCTGTTTGATTTGTGAATTTATTTTATTACTATCAAACCTTCGGTCATTATGAAATTGGAAACGATATGCCTCGGCATCATTTTCATTGATTCTAATATTATTAAGTCTAGCAATCATTAACGGTGTTAAATTTTTATATGTTGACCAAGCTCTAAAACCTGATCTTGCAGAGACTGCTAATAGAGTGACACCTACACCAATGATTAAAGGTAACACCATTTTGACATACGTGTAAAGTTTAATGTTGTTTTGTTCCTATGAAAGTGTTTGTACCTGGAAATTCCTGTACCAATAAAGTGACAAAAGAAATATGTATTGAATAACGTAATCAACACTCAACTTAACTCGGTATATTCTCTATTTTGGTTCTTTCTTCAAAATTGTTCATTGCTTGCCAAACTATAATCGTTCTCTAAGTGAGAAATAAACTCTTCCAGAACCAAAAAAGTGAATAAGATTATCTGTACAAGATAGAATACCACACTGAGAATAGGTAATATTGCTATAGTAACCACTAGACTTAACAGTTTAGGGGTGTACTTTAATATCCAATTCAACAAGTACCTAGTGTAGGATATTACAAGAATACTCTATTTGCATCCAAACCAATGATTCACTAGAGGAAGCACTGATATACGGTCCCCTTCAAATTCGACTATATACTACAGACAAGACTCTGCAAAATGTCCCTTCTTCATATCACAGAACACAGTATATCTCACCATATCATTCGACTACTTGAACAATAGACGCATCCATCTAAATTATCCCAGACTACCCAGCAAACTCAACTTATATGGAACTAATTCGTTAACTAATCGTTTTATTCCTTATATAATACTCTGTTACTTCCCAGCTGGCCTTTTGCAAACAATTCGAATGGCGAGTCCATTTTCTCTCTCTCAAAACGACGCGCGTTGTGAAATGGTTTCAAGAATTTCCACGGCAGCGACGGCGGCAGTGATAGCCCCGCCATTTGAATATTTCCGCCTGTTGTACACTGTATTTACTGCAATATCCGGTGTCTTTGCCATGATGTAAATTTGTTAAAGGGATTTAATAATTGATAAACTTGAGTACAGCTTCAATG
>JAXQGP010000448.1:0-16474 GCA_037040125.1 Kazachstania sp. M6911
ATTGTAAAGCTATTCTCCATTCACCTTGTTTCAAAAAGCATCTTGCCAAGAGTTTTGTATACTCTTCGATGTACGCGCTTGATATAGTAGCATTACTGTTGACTGTCTGTGCAATCATATTACTTGGATCTAAACCTAGATCATGTGCCATTTTTGAAGTGAATCCAATTAAATATCGTAATGCTTCCTGCTTTGATCCGCAAGCCCATAGATATTTGAGTTGGGCATATACTACCGATGGTGTCGCCTTTGATGGAATAGTATGTGGTCCTAATATCTCGTCAGATAAGGAGTTTAATGCCTTTTCGGCCAAATTTAGTTTATTGTTCTTCCTACACAGATTTGCAAACTTTATCCATATATGCATGTCCTGTTTTGGCTTGATTACGAGGGACCTTACTTTCAGAATTCTTTGCCATACATCAACATTTCTTTGACATCCTAATAACCTCTTATTCCATGTTTCCTTAAGGAAAATTTTGGTTTCTGAATTTTGAGGAGTCTTCTTATAAGTAATAATTTCCTCCAGTTCTGTAATAAGTTGACCTCTAACCACAACATTATATGCACGGTTGTAACTTTCACTGATTAAAGCTGATATTTCGGTTACCAGTAAATCCCTAGCATTAAATATATGATTCTCAGCGTCTTCAAAATTATTATCGTGGATGCATAAAACAGCACTAAAAAATTCTCTATCAGGGGTCATTGGTTTCATAGCGTCGATATATGTCTGTATCTTATCCCATTGACCCAAACCCCATGCGGATCCGGCAGCTAATGGTGCCATCATTTTTCTCAAGTTTGGACTTGCATTATTCCACTTCCTTGATGCTAGGCTAGATAAGTTATCCCAATCACTTAAAGCATGGTATGACCTCATCTGACCCATTGTAACGCTTTCAGTATCTTCTTTATTTTCTGCCTTTTTATTGTACGCATCAAGTGCGTCTTCCCATCGCTCTAATTTCTCATACCACGTTTCTTGTAGTTGAAGGTCGTGATGTTTCTGGACATATTTAAGAATACCAACAGCAGCATCATTTAGGTGCAATTGGTTGTTAATACTAATCAGTGATTCAACAATAGAGTTATCAATAGGCTCCTGTATGAACTTTGTTTCTTTAAAATGTAGAGCTTTGGCATATGCATGAGATCTTTCAGCGTATTCACCTAGAGTTTGTAATGGAATAGGTAGCGACTTTTCATCGTGTTCCATGAATTCTACCAAGTTAAGTAATGTTTGATGAATCTCAGGGGGGTTCTGGGGTGAACTTAATGCGACACAAAATGATTTAATAAAATCTTCTTGATATGGTGTGTATAATTCAGTCCAGATACTGACGAATGAGACGTTAAACAGGTCTCTAGCCAAAGGATAATAAACGCTGGCCAAGCCAGCACAAACACGTAGTGCATGTGACGGTGATTCCTTCAATAATTGAATTGCCAGTCTTCTGATCCATTCTTGCCAGTCTTCCTTAGTTCTTTGTTGACTACAATCCCAGGTTGATTTTAAAATTGGTTGGTTAATAGGTAGTTTCTCAGGTGCAGGTGGTTTGGCATTTTTTGTTTGATCTTCTTCTATGCTATCATCCCCCCATATTAGAGTATTTGGGAATTCTTCTTTGTTCATTAACTTATCAACTAACTGGTCATAACTTTTGTGTACAATTTTATTCTTTACCAAAACCTGGTTGATAGAAGCAACATAAATCATAAAATCTGTACGCATTTGAAGTAAAAGGAGACATAATAAATTCATTGTGGCATCAATAATAGTTGGATCTCTTGTGTTTAACAACCTTAATGATGTTTGTACTAGTCTTGTTGACGTATCAGATAACATAATATATCTGGATAACTTTCCAATGGTTATGATCGCCTCCTTCTTTAGATCATTTGAAGAAAATTCTGCAGTCCTTATAAGCGTAGGTAAAATTAAATAAAAATTATCTTCTAATGTGGGTCCAAATATAATTAGACATTCTAGTATCTTTTTGGAAATTCTTCTGTTCGATGTTTTATCAGTCTCTAAGACACTCAAAAATGAGGTTAATGTTTCCGGAACGAACACTTTGAATTCACCGTCCAATGCTTCACAAAAAGATTCGATAACAGAAATTATAGTGTATTGGAGTTTCTGGTTTGGTAAAAAATCTAGAATAACCTTGTAAATGTTCTCAGCGAATGGTCGTATGTGTTGTTTAACGATAGAAATCAAAACCCCTAGCTGTTGAAAATAATAGTCCAAAAGAGATTGTTGGCATGTTATGATCGCATATAAAAATGCTGGAACAATATGTGGCAGAAATCCTATGCAGTTTATTCCTAGTGTTTGATAGATTCGAATAATAGTTTGGATAACTGCTGTATGATGAGCCGCTAATGAATTATCTTTAAGAATTTTCAGTAATGCCGTTATGACAACAGTTGGATAGTAATCATCTGAGGATGGAGAGCTATTTTGCATTAGTAAAGATATATCAATTGGGGGTGCATTTTGTTCCAAAGTTGTATGAGCACCTGCAGTTTCCTCTGCTTCCTGGTGTCTGTATGGATCTAGTGCACCAATGACACCCATAAGATGAACAGTCTCTCTTTTCACGTTTTGTGTACTATCTGATTTTAGGATATTAATTAAAACATTTAATAAGTTTGGGTAGTCTAATAATGGATCAATGACATAACCTGAAGCACTTGTTATTTGTGAAAATGCCTTAAGAGCTGCATTTCTCTTAAATGAATTGGATTGATCTTGGAAAGTTTCTATGATTAATGGAACAATTTCTGATAAATAAGGTTTAATATTTTCTCCAGCTACAACTGCCAATTCACCAATTGCTTTTAGTCCAATAGAAGAAACCGCACCCGATTTCTCCTTTGCCTTGATTATTAAGATTTGTAAAATAGGCTCAAGGTATGGTTTGCATGCACCTTTGGTAGCACTGATTAAAGAGCATAATAATGTCAAACTTTCTTCATTTCGGGTTGCTGTTCTTAAGTACTTCAATTCAGTTAATAATTCCAGTAAAATCTTCCTAAGAGATGGCAGTACATATGCAGGATTAACAGCCGTTAATCTACCTAATATTTTAATGGTTTCTACCCTAATTGCAAATATTTCATCGTTTAGAACAGTAAAAAGTAGTCTTATATTTTCAGGTTGTGCCAATTGTGAATCTGTATTCTCATCAAGGTGTTTCAGTATTTCAAGTCTAATATTAGGAACAACATCTGTTATTGCAACTGTTAGTAACTTTGATAATATCTCTGATGCTGTATTTAGTGCATTTACCGATACTTGCTTGCATATCCCGTCCTTTACTAATAAATCGCATGAAGTAATTGCTGCTAACTCCCTTACTTTATAGTTATCATGTTCAATGTAATATATGATACAATCCTGAACAAACTCGCAGAGTGAGTACATGCATTTAGTAGACTGTAGCATTTTTAGTGCTTGGATAAGAGTATTGCAATCACTTTCGTCTGTATTTACTCTTCCCTTTTGACGTAATTCGTTATTATCTCTCCAATTACGTGCAACTTTCTTTGAGAATTTACCTTGTACAGTAGGGGAACCAGGTAATCGAAATTCCTTTCCTGACAAAGTCAGTGAAATTAAATTAAGTAATCTCATATTTATCATGTAATCTAAACTTGGTATCGTTTCGATTATAGTCTTTAATGTTGTTTCCATGTGAGAACTTAAAGGACACATCAGTATTAAATTTAATAAACCATTTTCTAAATGAGGTAACATATCCTGGCCAATTGTTTCTGTTAATTTTATTATTCCGTAAAATACCTCGTTCTCATAATTTTGTCTTTCTTTGTAATTTGTTTTCAATTCGTCTGCTAATACATCAATTATTGATAAAACATATGGATATATATCTGTTTCGACCTCCACCGATATATCACCAATAGAGTTTAAAATGTAAGGTATGTCGTTTTCAAAAATTGAATTCTTTTGAGTTTTTATTTCCTGTAATTTTGATAAATAATCTAGAATAACCTGATTAAGATAAATTGATGCGAACAATTGTGGGTCATATGCGGCAAACATTGACGTGATAACATATATTTCCTGTCTGGTATAATCTAATTTATTGTTTCGGTAACTCCATATTGTTTGAAATATCTCATCGTATGAATCGATCAAGAAACTGTTATCTAATGATAGTAATTGTTTGTATAATAATATTGCAGAATGTATAGATTCATTTGTGCCCATGTTTATCTCAGCAGCACATAAATCTAACAGTTTCTGGTACCATTCAATTAACAGGGTGCGATCTCTCTTTTGAATAATTTTCAGGCAGTTCTGAATTAATATTGCTGTTTCTTTCCGTAGAGAGACGTTGTTATCGTTTAAAGTTTTTCTAGAACTTTTAAGAATATTAGTAACGTAAGGATATATGATATATGGACAATGAATCGATAAAGAAGATAGAACTAAAATTGAAGCCATCTTCTTTCCATCTTGTTTTGATTTAAATGTAGACTGTTCTGGAGCTGCCGCTAGCCAATCGAGACATAATTTCAGTTGAGTTTCAACAAAATCGGAAGAGAGAGTGCCACTGGGACCCGTTAATTTACCAAGAGTAGTGGCAGCTAATCTCATAACATTCTCATCATCTGAGGGTATGAGTAATCTAATGTAATTTGTTAATCTTGGAGTTTGGTTAGGCAGTTCTTCTATTTGTGCATAAAGGTTTATTAATTTATCAATAACCATTATAGCTGCAATCTTCTCATTCGAATTATTGCTATTTATCAATTCTAATATCTTATTATTGATGTGATTACTGAAATTTTGGAATTCTTCGATGGATACTTCACGAAGTAAAGAGAATAGAAACGTTTCTAGATATAATGCTGTAACTTCTGACTCCTTGCGACTGTCCGTTTTTAATTTATTAAATATAGAATCTAATGTCAATAATGCGGAATTAACTGTTGATTGGTCTTCGATCATTTTGTCCATGTATACTATTGGTTCTGTGCCCAATGGATGAGTCGTTATAGTAAGAGGTTTGTTGTCGTTATTGTCATTTATCATTGAAGATAGTGGTACTGAATTTGAGGAAAGCATAAGATTAGGATGGCTAATTCCAAATGTTTCTGGCTCTTCTTCATTCATAGTCATTTCAATGTGGTATCTAATATTTTTGCTAGAGCTTAATAATTTGAATGAATTTCTGTGGTACTAGTTAATGAGATCGTATTTTTATAAATTTTCTAACCACACAAAATGGGTTTTTATATTGTCAGTGATACTTTAATAGTTTATAACATTCACAATTGTCGAAATGTGTGATGCTATATACCGTTAGCAGTTTTATTTCAGCAGCTTCATTATAGTTTTTAATGGTTCTCAATCGGATCCGCAAGTTTGTTATCACATCCTTTGTCGAGAAACCAAACCCTGTTGTACTGGGATGATTGTCAGTTAGGGCTTTGTTATGCGGGTAACCTCAGAAAGTTCTAGTTTGTAAATATAATTATGAAGTGTGAGAAATTCGGCCCCTTTCTGAAAAATATGTAAGCGACTACATAGACGACAGTTTTAAAGGTTGGAACAAACGTATTCAAGGTATGCCTAAATTGAATTACCGAGGATAAAATCTATCAATTCGTGTGATTTAGTTACATTATAAAGCAAGATATTGAATATCTGTTAAAAAATTTGTAGTATACGATATTTTTATTTTATTTCTACTCTTCGTCAAATAAAATCAGATCGAAATTCCAAAATTTATTGACAGACCCCTATTCAAGAAATCTTAGTCCAATCCAACTGAGAATTAACTATTAATAAACTAATACCTTACTATTCAAATACAAATATGTCATACCTTAATAATCCAGCTGTCGTCATGGACAACGGTACCGGTTTAACCAAATTAGGTTTCGCTGGTAACGATTCACCATCATGGATCTTCCCAACCGCAATTGCTACTTCTCAAGGTAATTCTACAGCTTCCAAGAAGATGGCTAGTAACTCCATCTCAGGTTCAAATGCAACAAGTAGTGGTAATCCATATTTCGGGAATTCTACTTCTGCCACCTCTTTCAACAACTTAAACTCCAGTATGCTTCTATCTAACAATCTTGCTGGTAAGAGAGGTACTGAAGATTTAGATTTCTACATTGGTAATGAAGCGTTAATTGCCTCTCAAGGTCCATCATACTCCTTAAGTTACCCAATTAAGCACGGTCAAGTTGAAAATTGGGATCACATGGAAAGATTCTGGGAAAATTCCATCTTCAAATATCTAAGAACTGAACCAGAGGATCATTTCTTTTTATTGACCGAGCCTCCATTAAATCCACCAGAAAATAGGGAACAAGTAGCAGAAATTTTTTTCGAATCCTTTAATTGTGCAGGTTTATACATTGCCGTTCAAGCTGTTCTTGCTTTAGCTGCATCTTGGACTTCTTCCAAGGTAACGGATAGATCTTTAACTGGTACTGTTATTGATTCAGGTGATGGTGTGACACATGTCATACCAGTAGCGGAAGGTTTCGTAATTGGTTCTGCTATTAAAAATATTCCAATCGCTGGTAGAGATATCACATTGTTTATCCAACAGTTATTAAGAGAACGTGGGGAAGCCGATACATCATTGAGAACAGCTGAACGTATTAAACAAGAATACTGTTACGTCTGTCCAGATATTGTCAAGGAATTTAATAAATTTGATAAAAATCCAGATAAATTCGCCCAATTCATTGTTGAAAATCAAGAAAGGACTCAAAAGAAAGTTGTTGATGTTGGTTATGAAAGATTTTTAGCTCCAGAAATTTTCTTCAACCCAGAAATCGCCTCCTCTGATTTCTTGACTCCATTGCCAACTATTGTGGACCATACTATTCAAGCTTGTCCAATTGATGTACGTAAGGCTCTATATAATAATATTGTTCTATCAGGTGGTTCAACAATGTTTAAAGATTTCGGTCGTCGTTTGCAAAGAGATCTAAAGGGTATCGTTAACAACAGAATTGCTCAAAGTGAAAGATTGAGTGGTACAAAATCCACAGGTGTTGATGTTTCTGTCATATCCCATAGAAAACAAAGAAATGCTGTTTGGTTTGGTGGTTCTCTATTGGCACAAACTGCTGAATTTAAAAGTTATTGTCATACAAAACAAGATTATGATGAATATGGTCCAGAAATTGTTAGAAATTTCAGTCTTTTCAATATGGTGTAGACATATGTACTGGACAATGTGAAAAAAATCTATACAATAACGATATGTAACTACGTTATAACATATAATATAAATAACTATAAAAAAACGAAATGAAGATTATAAAAACTCCTATGAGTAGTAACCAAATATTTAATAGGTAATGGTGATGCTATATTATTGTTATGATTTATATTTTTTTTATTAATTTTTTGTACATAGTTTATTTAATGAATGATGTGATTAGTATTCGTCCTTACCACTTATAATAACATTGTCAATCTTTAAGATCATTCTACAAAGTTGAGTAGCAAGTAATATTTGTTGTTTTTTACCGATGAATGGATCGACAACGAATAATTCCTTCATATTACTATTGTCATTACCTAAGCAATCAACGCCAAAATATGATACATTTTCCTTGATTTGTCTACTCTTTATAGATGATAAGGTCTTGATTGGATCCATACCTGAATTTTCTGCTAAAGTCATTGGGATAGTATCTAATGCTTGAGAAAAAGCACGGAATGCATATTGATCGATACCTCTTTGTTTATCGGCTTCATCTGAAACTGCTCTAGACATACAAACTTCAGCAGCACCACCACCATATACAACACGTGAATCTCTAACCAAGTTACGTACAACACATAGGGAATCATGTAGAGCACGCTGAGCTTCATCAACAATCATTTTATTAGAACCACGAATCAAACAAGTAACAGTCTTAGATTTAATGGCTTCCTCATTTTGCTCAATGACAAGCATTCTATCTTTTGTTGTACCGAATTCCATTTCATATATTCTAGAGCAGGAACCTAATTTCTCCGCAGATAAATCTTGGAAACGTGGAACAATACGACCATTAGTGGCAATAGCGATCTGTTCTAATTCTTGACCACCTACCCATCTGACAGCTGGCAAATCATTTTGCAATAGAAGATGGTTGGCTTCATCATCGAAACCCCATTGACATATGACAACATCGGCACCTGCTTCTTTAACATAATTAATCATTTCCTTAAATTTATCTTGTTCGTATGTTTGTAATTTTTGATATTCTTCAACGGATGATATATCTAATTTATGTTTGGTCTTTGGTTTAGGTGGTTCGAATGGACAAGTCAAGATAGCTAATTTAACATCTTTCTTACCATCCTTTGGTAATACTTCAGTTGGCATTTGAGGATGAGAGAAATCTTTATCTAATACAACACCATTAATTAAAGATGAATCGTCAATTGATCCACCTACTCGTCCCTGTAATTTGATTAAATCGAAATCTACATCCCTTCTGTTAGAATCCATTACTGCTGTGACAGCATCGACTGCCATATTAGCAAATCTATCATGATCCTTGGAGACAATTTTAGAACCTAAGGAAGTTCTTGCAGCTTTGAATAAATGTTCTTGGAATTGTTGTTTGTCGGTTGCTACGTCGGTTGCAGTCATTTCTAAGGTTTCAATAGCTAATTTAGATGCTTCGTCAAAACCATTGGCAACTTTAATTGGATGAATACCTTTTTCAATTAATTCCAAAGCTTGATCTAATAAAGCACTTGCTAATACTACAACACCTGTAGTACCATCACCAATTTCATCATCTTGAGATTTTGAAAGTTGAACCAAAAGTTTAGCGATTTCATTATCCAATTCCATTTGAGACAAAATAGTAGCACCATCGTTAGTAATTGTAATATCCCCATCTGGTGAAATCAAAATTTTATCTAAACCACGAGGACCTAATGAACTCTTAATGATAGATGCAACGGATCTAGCAGCTAGGATATGGGATTTCTTAGCTTCTATACTGTGTTGTCTCTTCTTATTACCTTGATCCTTGACAATGATGAATGGTCTACCCATTTCATCTTGTGCTACAATAGCGTTGGAAAGATCGGGCATCTCCATGTTCTGAGGACGTGTTTGAGCCATTGTTTAACGATTTTTCTGTTGGTTCCCTTAGTATGAGTGCTCCTAATGGATTGTCAGATATAACTTCCTGCCAATTAATAAACATAAGGTCTATCTATCCCTTTATAAATTGCTTCTCACATATGTAAACAAGTTACAATTGTGTTATGGACGACATCTCACGTACAACAGTTCACCAACTATGTTCGCCACACTTAATTTTCAGTTGTTTCGCCCAAAAATTTTTCACTTGGAAGAATTATCGCGTACTACGAACATACATAATTAGAAATATTGCGACTCTTAACAGAATGAAGATCGTTGTAATTCAAATGATGTAGTTGATTTTACGGTGATTATATTATACAGTATGTTATATGATTCTTATATATTCATATTTATTTTTTGTTGGTTGAATTTTGTTCGAGGGTCAATAGTCATCTAGTAAACTCCTCGGTAGTGTTATAGCCTGCGTAATCACCGGTCTAGAAAATGTAACCAGATGACAATAACATGTACTATTATGAATTGGTATATGCAAATATGTGATAATTTTTTTGAATGTGAATAAAAAGATATGTACCTTACAACAGTAACTGTATCAATTATTAGTTCTGAATTTATAACCACATGATGTACAAGTATAGAAAACTGTAGCACCTTCATCTGCAGATCTTAACTGCAGGGTATGATAATGCATTTCTTCGTTACCACATTTTGGACATGTTTCCTCAATGACAGCACCCTCAGTCAATTCGTCCTTCTTTAGGGTAGTCTTAACTACAGATCTCTTGGATCTTAATGTGGATGGGAAAGCATCTTCGGCAGTACTGGTGACAACCTTTAAGTTGGAAAACTCGACCTTTGGATAAGTAGCTTGACATTGTGAACATTCGATATTGGCAGTTTGTACAGTACTTGGATTGTCTAGTAAATTACCACAATCCAGACAGAATATTAGGGAACCGACGACAGACATTTTTTATATAATTAGTTGATTGATTTGGAGATTGTTTTCGATAATATTTGGAAACTCCTGCTTGCAACTACAGTTCACAGCTCTTATAACCATCACATGGAGGGATAACTAGTACATCGAATTGCATTAGATTAGTTCCAGTTAGTTCCTCATCGCCATTTGAAAATTTTGTCGCTGCGCATTGCAAAGTGAAAAAATTTGTTAGCAGTAAAATGGCGGTCGTATGTAGTGATAGTTTGTGGGAGTAAATTGAAATAGGTGGTATCAGCATGTAATCACCATCCGTACCTAAATTTGGACTGTTGTTTACTCTTCTGAATTCTCTTGTTTCTTTCTTCCAGGGATTTCTTGTTCTTCGAAGCGTTCTTTATTAACGAACTTAGTTGGTTCTTGGGATCACGGACTTCTGAGATGATAAGAGGGTTCTGTACTTTTGTAGTCTTTTTTATTACTGAAGGTTTGTTTAGTTTATTCTTCTCTGGTAAAGGTTTCTCTGTCGTTTCTGCTATCTTTCCTTCGTTAGATTTCTTTAATGTTAAACTAGCTGGGACAAATCTGGTTGCTCCCAGTGGCAGAGGTCTGAATAGTGGCTGTTCCCACTTAGAGTTACGACGGTTGTATCCCTCGGAAAATACCATTGTGAATGTGTGCCTTAATATTTGTAATATGTTAATTATGTAATTGTGTTTAGAAAGGAAATAGTTCTAAGGTCCCTAAATATCTGTGTATGTTTTTACTTGACGGAATAACTAATTTTTGCACACGGTAGAGCGAAATCGGGCCTTGCATGGAATTCCTACTCTTGAACCATAAAGGACATCGGGCATCGCATTTAAACAGAGAACGTTCATGTTATCACGATATTCACATTCTCGAATAACTCTGTTTATTCAAGACCAAAATGATAAATTAAAAAGAGAAATACAGTAGCAGTTATCTCAAGATGAAATCAGCTACTAAGATATTGGTTGATTTAACCATTGCTGCTGTACAACTTAATCCACAGATCGGCAAAGTAAATGAAACAATTTCAAGAGCTAAACTATTATTAAATACATTTAAGACGAAATTGGACACTGAAGTACCGAAGAAGAAATTGGATCTAATTGTTTTTCCCGAATTTGCTCTAACGGGTTATAATTTTATCTCAAGGGATCATATTTTACCATATACATACACTGCAGAGAGTAGCCCCTCCTTCAAATTTGCACAGAATGTTTCAAAAATGTTTGATTGTTATACAGTTATTGGATATCCGGAATGTGAAACTGAGAGCAAAGAAACTTTATACAATTCTGCTGTTGTTGTATCACCAAAAGGTGATCTAGTATTTAACTATAGGAAATCATTCTTATATTATACAGAAGACAATTGGGATTGTTCAGAAAATCCAAAACAATTTCAGAATTTCCCATTATCATTTCCTGGAAAGGGTAACAATGTTAATGATACAGATGGTAAACCAATTGATATTACTTTAAATACTTCTGTTGGGATATGTATGGATTTAAGTCCATATAAATTTGAAGCCCCCTTTAACGATTGTGAATTTGCTTCATTTAACATAGATAAGAAAGTAGAGTTGATAATCTGTCCAATGGCTTGGTTGCATAGTAGCTCGATTACTAAAAATGAGTACGAATCAGATGAAAAAACATCCAATGATGTAATATCGGATAGATTAGAAGAAATAAAATCAAATTTAGAGGCTCACGATTTAGCTATAATTGGATCACAAGGTGATTTTCAGATTGATATCGATAATAACCATGTAACGGAACGTCTTAGTGTGGGATCACCAGAAATTGAACATGATTATAGGAGATTAAATGAACCAGATATGTCAAATATAAATTATTGGATGCTCAGATTTATGCCTTTTTTACATTTGAATGTTAGAAAATACTGGGCGGAAAGAGGATTGATGTCAGATAAATTTAAAGAAATCGGTGATGCGAGTTATATGGGAGCATCTCGTGAAGATTATTGGAATTTTTCAAATAAGAATGCTATTTTGGTGATAGCTAACAGATGTGGTGTAGAAAGCGGGGACACCGTATTTGCAGGAAGTTCTGGTATGTACAAATTTAATGGTAGAGATAATTTTGATATTAATGAACTAACCAAAGATGATAACAAAAGACTTGATACTACAAATCCAAGTGTAGATCTATATGGTAATCTAGGTAAGGGAAGAGAGGGTATTATTATGAGAACTGTTGAATTTGAGATTGACAGGTAATAAAATCAGAAATTCGTAAAATAGTGTATCTCACCTAATAATAGGAGTTATTCCGTCAGAAATTCAGAAAGCGTATTATAGAAACATGCGATTATAAGCGTTAGAAATTATGGCATTTAGTTGTCGAGTTATGAAGAAGTTTGTTTATTTGACGGCATCAAGGTCTTTTTATGAACTTCGGGATAGTAATGAAAAATCGAATATTCATTTTTTTTATATAATCTTGTATTTGGATATATATATATATATATATAAATATAATATTCTATGCAATTATGTTTTACTATATTAATATAGTTCATTTGAAGTCATTTTTTAGTCCAATTTCGGATCTTCTGTGAAAGCATCTTTCCCCTCCTTCTGGGAATTTTCAAATAAATTCATACCAAAATTATCCAAATATTGATCATTATTCTTGAAATATAATTGTTCATATAGTTTACTGTAGGATTTCCATCTTTTTTTCAACACTTTTTCATTAACAAGGTTAACTAACGAATCACTTTCTAGAGAGTCAGCTCGATTCACGTATTTGTTCCATAAGTCTCGTTCATATTCTAGCATTAATGGATCTTTTGCCGGTGATTCCATATTTTTAGAAAATTGTTCTCTTAATGTTCTCAAATATTTCTTTTTTTCTTCTACTTCCATATTTTTGTCATATTCGATTTCGATTTCCTTTTGACGGTATGTTACTGTTTCAAATGCATTATGAATAACCGTAAATGTATCATATTCCCGGGCGATTAGCAGATTCTTAAAAATACTTAATAAATCATTGAATTTAAGTGATACTAAGTTAGAATGAACATTGAATAGAGCATTGTCCCTTATCGTATTCCTTGCGATATTCATGACAGAAACTGGAATCCAATGGCTTATCTTTGCTGTGAAAGTATGTTTTTCATGGTTACTATAGCCGTACATACTTGGAACTTTATATTCAACCTTTAAAGAGGAAATTGGTTTATGTGGAATTAATACCGGTACACCGTGGAAAATACTTGCTTTCAAAGGAGATATCATTTCTAAAGTACTGAAGTGGTAGTTTCTGCAGTTTACCATCGTTAGTTTATCATTGAAAATATATCTCTGGACTTCAGAAAGGTTACTGGATATCGTATCAGCGGTTGGTAATGCACGTACTTCATCATTATACATTTTCATGATATGATCAGCATTATCCACGCTGAACTCCTTTTGATGTTCACCGACATAGTCTCTCAACTTTTGGATGGAAAGTTTAGCTAGACCCGTATATATATTATAATATTGTTTCTCTGTTTCTTCGCTTATGTTCTGGATTTCATCAGACTGCTTAATCTTTTTTGCATTTTCCATATCATAATAATTAAACTTTTTCACTGGAATAACGTCTGATGTAACTGCAAGTGCCGTGATATCAATGTATAATCCTGAATCAATATCGATAAATCTAGCATCGATATTGTTATTACCGTTCCCATGTACACGAACTGTGATTGATGTACCGACGTCCAGTAAAAACCTACCGTTACCTTCACGAGGATCCTCCATTATGATACTTTGGTTGAAATACTGTGACATATAATGTAAATGCTTCAATGGCATCTGTAAATCAAAATCATTATCCCAAGGAAATGCTAAACCATTGTATAAATGGCCGTATAGTGTACCATGGGATAACCAAGATACTAGTCCGTTAGCCTTGATAAATTTTTGAAATGTACGAATCATAGAGTTCAGTTTAGCAGAGTATTCTACTTCATCATAAATTAGTGCACCATGGAAAAATCTTTCATCCCTATGATGACCCATTGATTTAAATTGAATAATACCACCTGGTTCCTTGAAATATTTAGTTGCCAGTGCTGGATGAGTGGCAGACGAAACTTCCAGACTTTCTAAATAGTTTCTATCATGGATTGTTAGATTTTCTTTACCTTGCTTCTGTAACTCTTCAATTTTTCCTAATGTATCAAACTTAAAATCATCTAGAGTTAATGTAACTGAGTCCATGTTATATGTTTCATTACTTAAACCTGGAATATCGACTCTGAAATTTTCAGATATATCATTCTTTAAGAAATCTGAGTAAATTAAATCATGATCAAATTTAATATCTTGAGTAACTTCATCACGAGGTTGCCTTCTGATATACTTTCGTAGTAGGCCACTTTCTACTAAATTGGAACGATTACCTTGTCTAACATCGATTCTATAAGCATTTATATCCTTGTCTAATACTGTTACTGATAATGGTTGTTTTATGTTATTCAACAGATAATTTCTCGCTTGTAGATCAAAGACCTCTGGTCTTACACGTTCCATGTATTGAGTCAAATTTAAAGGAATATTGAATCTAGTGGTTTCATTTAATGGAATTTGTTGGCAATACCGATCTACATTATTAACCGCGACATTAGTAAAACTTTTTGACGATCTATACCAAAATGGATCTTCGTATTTAAATCTTTCTGATAAGAATAAACTATCACCGATTTCTTTCTCCCATCTTTTTAATAGAGATTTATCAAATGCAGGGTGTAATAAGATGGAACATTGTATGGAGTCTGCATGTTTATCCTTAATTGATATTAGTTTATTGTACATATTAAAATCTGCGAAATCATACCATGAGAAAGGCATTGTATAATGCTCGTTAGTTGATTTATGATTTATAATATTACTCAAATGTACTGACCACACTAATCTTGGGTCACTATCATAAAATTCAAGTTCATTGATAGAATTTAATAATTTACCTTTATTGGTACCATATTTCATAGTTAACAGATTCGATTTTAAATAATATTCATCTATCCATTTGCCCGATGTATTATATCTTAATTTCTCATATAATTCAGCTGCTTCAATTGCATTCGATGGATAATTGTTGATTTTGTTACTATTTGATATTAATGATGTTGGAATTATTAGAAACAAAGGTTTTATAAATGAGTTAATCGAATCATCTTCTCCATAACATGCAACTCGATAAATAAATATTATTGAGATAGCTGCGTATAATGTTGAGATTATTAGCAGATTCCTACGGAAATTTTTCTGTGTTGCACGTACAAGTATTGTGTGTATTGTTCGTTTTAGCATATGTAATTTCATTACTGATATTTTGAAAGAAAAGATTTAGTATTAGCAAATAAAAACGAATTGATGAAAGGTGAGAATTGGTTGAAAATCTATAACGGTAATATGCATATATATATATATATATGGGGAATATTTTCTGAGCTTAGTAATTCAATATTAACCTAATGAGAAATGATTAATGAAATAGTTATTTGATTTATTAATATTATTCGGAGCAAAGGGGCCAAAAGGGGCACAATGGTTGTTTTTTTTCCTGTTAATCCCAAAGACAATCTTTAATTAAGTACTTGGCAGTTATAACAATAAAATTAAAGCTTAATTAACTTTCATTGACATATATACAATGTATATATCTTTATTATTTTATTCTAAGCCACTGTCAACTTATAATGTAGTCAGTAAGGAATGCAATAAAAAAAATTTAACAGAAAACGTCAATAAATTTCTTATATTATCAGAGACGTCGTAATGGTGATAACACCAAGATGGAGTTGTTATTCAAAGGAATCCTGAAAAGAAACAAAAATTAAAAAACAGTCTTAATGAAATAGATGATCGAGAGAAATTGCAGCAAAATAGACGAACAAACAAAGTTTCTCTTGGTGTTTCCTAGGTGACTCAGTACCTAAACGGAGAGAGAAGTGATGCAAGTTTACACATTCTTACAGTCTACCAAAAGAATGAATCTTATGTGAAAGTCCAGAACATCCTGAACTGAACCTCTGAGAAAACTTCATTTCACAAGAAATGAGATAATCTTTTCTTAATAATTTCACAGCACAGCAGCTCCCCAGTAGCGATTTTGTACATAAATAATATTACAGAAAAGTTCCATTGTTAGTTTTGCGCGACTTCTTTTCCTTATTAATCAGATTGAGGTCCGCAGAATGAACGGAATGTGCCGAGAAAAACGATCTAGTCTCAGCAACAGCGCTGATCAGATATGAAAGTATGTTAATTCTCCATGGAATTTAGAACTTTGGTGAAATTAACACTATTTGACCGCAGCATTTAAAGAAAATCCTTAGTGAACACGCCCTATAATTATTG
>JAXQGP010000449.1:0-18582 GCA_037040125.1 Kazachstania sp. M6911
ACAATGATACTGATTCAAAATTGAATTTACCTACTGATATAGAAAAATTAAATAGTAAATTTATTGAAAAGATTTTAAATGAACCAACTTTAGTTGATAGACTAATACGACAGGATGAAAAAGTATTGGATTTCATATGTTTTGGATATTTCTATTCCAAACAAGATAATGATAATTGGATCCAAATATATCATATAGATTACCTAATTGATGTTATGTTATTAAATTTGGATTTCATGGAAGGTTCATATCCATTCGATAACATGTCATCGCACAAGGACCTCTATGAAGATGATATTTTAAACGAGGAACCAATAAACATCGAAGAAGAGAAACCAGTTAAAGAGAATACCGGTAGTCATGTTGCAATATTGGATAAATATACACAAATACTTCGAATTTCAGATTTAATTGTACTCAATATCCCAATTATTTATAGAACCATTTTAGAATATCCTGATAGGATGGTAAAACTTTGGTCATTAATCCATCACCCAAAAATTACAACTGAAAATTCTATTCAATTAACAATATTCTTAAAGATTCAAGACGGTCTATTGGCTAATCATAAAAATTCTTATCTAAATTTTATTAGGTCACAACAAGATATTTTACTCCACGATATTTTTGAACATGATAATTTACCTGTAATATTTGATTTTTTATTAAGATTAATTTGTACAGACAAGAAAGATGATTCTACAGGGATATTAGATTTATTAGAAGGTCAGAGATTAATTGATAAATGTCTACAATATTTCCACAACAACATATATTCTGACAGAAAGAAAAATACTGTTTTCGATTTTTTGAAACAATTCATTGAGATCTCTGTCAATATTCCCATTAATGATATTTCAATTGGTCCCAATAATCTAGTTAGATCATTAGTGTCTGAAAGTACTGTTGAAACTTTAATTCATCTCATGTTGAAACAGAAAGGTAATACTTTATGTAATATCGTTGTGATAGTAATAGAATTAATAAGAAAAAATAATTCTGATTTTGATCCGATTGTATTGACAGACACTACATTGCATAAAAATCCACCGAATAAAAGAGATCCAATATTTTTGGGTAATTTATTAAAAAGTTTTACTAAACATATGCCTGAACTGTTACAGTTAATTTGGGATATCGATTCACTGGAGAACGGAAACTTTACAACTCAAATTGGAGAACATTATTCAAATGTAGGATTAATAAGAATTAAAATTATAGAATTAATTGCAGAATTATTACACTGTTCCAATATGGAATCAATGAATTCTAAATTAAGCGAGAGAATTGCAGATTCAAGAGATCATTTCAGGGACAATGTTACCCATGAAATTAATATTCTTATAGATGATAATAGTACAGAGGTTTCTAATTCAACAATTACACCTGCAATTCAGAATAATTCAGAAGTATTTCAAACAAGTTTAATTTCAGGTCCAATAATCACATCCCCATCTAACGCAGATTTTTATATAAGCAGTACAAACAACGACTTTTTGAGGAAACAAGCGACTATAGGAGATTCTTTCAAATGTATGTTATTTGATAGTGATGTTATACCGAAACTTTTACAGATATTTTTAGATCATCCATGGAACAACTTTTGGCATAACGTCATGTTTGATATCATCCAACAATTACTTAATGGGAAGTTAAACACCACATTCAACCCATTCCTAATATATTCTATATTTAACCTTGAGGATTCGAGAAAGTTCAAACCTATTCAACAACTAGGTGGTAATCTAGAACAATTTAATATTTTAGATGATTTTATCCTAGTAGGGTATAAAAGAAGCTACCAGTACTATTTGGAAAATTCAATGACATTTGGTTATAGTGGCCATATACTATTGATTGCAGAAGATCTGGCAGCTTTTAGTAATGCATCCGACATAAACAAAATTTCACCAGTAATGTACAGTGTATTACAAGAGCCAAAATGGATCAGATTATCGGAGGAAATATTACCAACGACGAAAACAATGTGCATTAAGATACTAGGAGGTGGCGAAAGAATTGAAGATCAAAACGGAAATGTAATACTTCAGATATATGAAAAGGATCCAGTACAAGAGAGAATTGAGGAGGCTCCAAAGGATACCCATTCAAAGGAATCTGATTCAAAACTTAAGAACAACGAGCTATCTTATCCAACACAATCAGATCTGATTAAGAAGATCGGAGACCTATGGTGAAATACGATGGTGATCATTGTAGCCCATATTTCATATAAAACCTGCATATATACATACATAAAAATACTTTATAAATAATAAAAGGAACGCATTTAATGAGCAATTGTTTTCAATTGTGATATAACCGCGGGTACCATCACTGGTCTTCATCACAATAACACCTTTTCACTCTATTTTGGAGTCGCTTCAATCGACGCTCGCTCTTTGCTCTTCGCTGAAACAGCTTAGTGAAACAAAACTTTGGTCCCACTTTGAAATATTTTACACCCTACAATATTTATAAAAACGTGATAACGAGGAAACTAATACACTGAAACACCCTTCGTCACAAATCAAGAATTAATCAACATCGACACAAAATACTAGTAATGTCAGTTCAAATGGAAGAATGGGTACAGAATCTGTGCAATCCAAGTTTTACTAAATCATTAACATCGCAGACGAAGAACAATACACTATGCCCTCCAGGATATACACCAACTGGCGAAAATGGTGAGAAAGTCGTTGATAATTCAAGCCATAAACGTCCAGCAGTAGATTTAGACGCATTGCAAGTACAAAAAGCTTGGCAAATCGCACTACAACCTCTGAAATCCCTACCAATGAATTTCTTCATGTCCTATATGTCCGGGACATCGCTTCAAATTATTCCTATTATGGCTGCATTAATGTTGTTATCTGGTCCAATTAAGGCTATATTTTCTGTTAAACAAGCTTTTAAACCTGTATTAGGTAACCCTAGAACAAGTTCTACCATTACGGGTGCCATCTTATTATATATCATTGGTCAATGCGCGTTGATGTACATTGGCATAAGGAAACTAAATCAAATGGGATTGATTCCAAATACAAAGAGTGACTGGCTTGCTTGGGAACCACATGTGGATTATAATGGGGGTCTTAAATCAGTGGTGGTTTAAATTAAAATATATGAGTTTCAAATACTATACACTTTATAGAAATGTGCTAGTTTCTGAAGTATAATAATGTGTATGTATTGTATTACAATAATAAATATTACTATATAGAGATTCAAAATAATAATGAAATTATAAATATGTAATTGTCAGGATTTGTGTTGCAAAAGAGAAGGGTCTAGAAATCAATACTAAGATTTGGTTTCCTGCTTGGATGCCTCTTCTTTCTTTTTGTCTTCTTCCTCTTCCTTCTTCAATTTGGCTTCATAAATTTGTTGAACGTTATATTTCTTGTAGGATTTATTATATTCACTATTTACTACTGATATGCCTACGTTATTCTTGAAACACTCCACCAATATAAGTTTATCATAGTTTTTCAAATCAACTTTATGTTTATATTTCCCATTCTCACATACAAATGAGACTAAATTGTTAATAATATCCATTTTAGGAATAGTATTGAAATTTCTTCTGGTAACTTCAATTGCAAATTTTAATCCCTCTTTTTCTGTTTCTTCAGAATGGAAATGTGGAGCAATTGTTTTCTCTGCAAGTTTTAATATCTGTTCCATGGTAGCACTACAAGAATTCGTTATTGGAGTTAATTTCTGAACATATCTTGTTCTTTTTATCATATTATTTGGATCAAGTAATTCATCCATGATATTCTGTACGAATTCTTCGGGAATAATAGGCTTTCTTGTCTTACAAAAGACAACACATTCACAGTTTAGATCAATGAAATGCAACAGTTCTTTCTTCTTATCATCTTTAGATACAGGGTTAGCAGATGCCTTCATTTCTGATAATTCTTGCTTGATTTGATCTTCAATTGAAAGTTCTTCTTCTACCTTATCTTCCTCTTCGTCTTCATCGTTAGCTTTCTCTAACTCTTTTAGCTGATCGCCATATATTTCTTGAAGTTTTTCTTCAAATAATAATCCCAATTCTTGAGCAGCTTGTCTTTCTTTTCTTCTAGTACATGTGGCATAGATACCTGAGGTACCAGGATCAAGAAACCCACTTGCAACCTTGAATTTCTTCTTTTTTTGGTCACCTTTCCCACTAGCTGGACGTTTACCACCCATTGCCTTTTCGATTACTGCGATTTTGTCAATTTCTAGTTACCATATATTATATATTTAGCAACCTACGATGTAGGTATCTTTGATTTGTTTTTATATAACATCTGCAAAAAAATTTCGAATGCTCATCGCTTCAAACAAGAGATTTTTCAATGTTATAGATGCCGCTCAGTAAATGGCAAGAACCTTGCTTGACATCAAAGTGATTTTATATTTAAAAAAATTGTATATAAATATATCAGAGATATATCTCAGCGTGTGTGAAAGTTTAATATAGTCATTAACGGCCAAATAACTTAGCCAATCTGTTGGTATTACCTGAGTCATTAGATGGTGTCGAACTTCTAACAGACCCTAATATTGATTTATTATCGGAGCTATCGTCAAGTTCTGGAGTTGCAAGTCTTCTAACTTTACTCAATAGTAAGTTAGCATCTTCCGCTTTGATACGTGAGAATTTCCTCATTCTGATTTCTGGATCGGCATATTCTGCGGAACTTCGGGATTTCAATAACTCTATACATTGATTCAATTCGATGAAAGTTTCCTCCAATGACTTCATGTTGTTCTCTAGTAATGCAGCAGGGCGATCTAAGGAGTTTGGATTTGGAGTACCTGGAGTGGAGTGACCTTCTGTTGAAGAGACAGAGAGTGACGGGAAAATTTTTGGAATAATTCCTTGTAAATAACGGACATCAATTGCAAAATTTGAAACACTCTCCTGTGTCAGGGATGATGGGGTATCGTGTAACAGCAAATCTAGAACTTTCCTCGTTAACGAATCAAATTCACGGAAAATTAGTAACGTTTGAATAGTATACGGTAAATTAACTAATGTGGAGGCAAACATCATTTCCAAGAATTGTGCTACATCGATGATTGAAATATCTGGTTCATTACGTAATTGTGTCGAACTCCAATCGAATTCTACGGTATCCAAAATATCGGATATCTTAGAATCAATTAACTCAATTAATTTTGTTTCGGCATACTTCCTACTCTCAATATAATGTTTTATAGATGATAATTTAATTTCGATATCAGGATTCTGTAATATATTTGTATCCGTCATCATCTTACTAAATTCCTTAGACGCAATAATAAAATAATCCAGATTAATTAAAATTTGTGCAATTTCTTCTCTTGATTTACTATCTAGCTTAGCCTTGATTTGTTGATTCACTATATCATTGAAAATAACATCCATTGTTTTTATTAAGACGTTACTCAGATATTGCAAATTATGACCATAGAATACGGATATAAAATGTGTTAATTTAGAATATATTTTCTTTGCTAACGTACAAGTCATAGGATATAAGGGAGAAAATGGTAGTGTGATCGAGAAGTCAGCACCTGATGCTTCTAATGTGTTTACCTCTTCAGTTAATTTATCAGCTTCATTTTTCTTCAGCCAACAAATTTTAATAACCTTATCGAACAATGTACGATCTTGGATAGTTAATGGCATAAAATCGTCATCATCCAATAAAGTTCTAAATTCTTCACGAAAGGAACTCATTGATAAATCACAATATTTCTGGAAGATAGCAAGCAACAAATTGTATAAGGGCGTTATGCTTAGATTAAAGTTCTCAATAATCGCCACATAAATACTTAGAAAGGTTTTGAAATCAATTAGTTCTTCTTCTGTGTTTAATAATTTATTCATGGCATAACTCAAATAAGGGCCTAATCTATTCAATAAACCTTCCCAGAATTCGTTTGTTGAGTTGTAGTTACTACTCACCAATATGTAATCGGTAGATTTATTCAGACATATATCGTACATCAGAAAACCTAGTACACGTAATAAATAATTCTTCAAAAATGGTAGAGTAAGTGATTTTGTGAATGCATCTCTCTCGATATCAGAAGTAGTGATATTAATATTGTTTACAGTTTTCTTCCAAACCATTGGGAATATTACCTTAGATTTTCTAAATTCATATTCTTTGGTAAACTCAGATAACAGATATGGAGATTGGTTTAAATTTTCAAAGATCATAATGGCGTCATGAAATTCGTCTAAATGGAAAAATGTATCTAATGTTATTGTGCTCAACACTTCTTGATCTCTCAACGAAATTTCAACTGGGGAGTTAAATTTGAATATATTGAAATCCATTTTATCCTTCATTTGCAACCATTTTGGAAGTAGTTCCTTCTCATAACATTTAAAAATAGCGCTCCCTACATCTTCCAAATTTTTACCTAGATTAGAATTGAAAGAGTTACGAATCAAGTTTATACACTCATCCTTAATGACCTTTTTCAAAAACGGGATGGAATCGTATATCTCTTTTAAGAATCCAAAATTGTAATTCTTAAATTCCTGTAGATACAACTTTTCTAAATTGTCGAGGTTCTGAAGAGCCTTGAAAAAGCTTTTCTCCGTAATCAATTCTTGACATTTACTAGATAATTCTAATATTCTTAAAACTTTGGTAATCAATATAATAGACTCTGAAATTTTCAAGGAAGCTTTTTTATTATTCACGAACAACTGTTTTTTCATTATTAAATCATTGGCTGAATTGGATAAACTATTTTGAAATTCTTGCATCTGTACTGTCAGCTGTTTTTCAATTGTACTTTGGATGTTTGTTACTTCTTCGATCGATTCTGTCAATTTATTAGTCACCTGAAAGTCACGTAATAGTTGTAATTCCAAACCTTGAAAATTATCTTCCGTGGATGATTGCAGTTCGTCAACGACTGCTCCTAATTCATCTTTCTCGATTGTTTCTCTTAGGAAAGGAATCCATTTATCAAACAATTGTGTGTCTAGGGAATCTCCAATGACCTTCTCGATATCTTCATTGGAAATACTGCCTGTCTTTTTATCTTTTGATAACAAAAGTTTCTCCTTTCTCTCCTTATTCATTAAAAATGATGAAGAGACAGAAGTACTTGCTGAAGACAGTAAAATCTTTTGGAATTCTTCAGATAATGATGTCTCTTGATCCATATCTAATTGGTTGTGTTAATTGTATCAGTGGGTTTGTTTATTTCTGCAATATAGAAGTTTTTTTGCCTATCAATTCTATCAATGTTGTATGTTATTGACTCGTTTTATGAGCAATATATCAAGGAAGCACAATCTGATTCGTATGACACCTAATAAAGTTCACTCTATTATAACTTGATATTATGGATGATCGCTGCCAAGATCTTCTCCCGATATCTTGTCGAGGTTTTCAATGTTTTATTGTTGTAGGTGCTCGTACTTAAGTTTATTCTCGGGTTCGCCGCCCTTCACGATAATGAGTTTTACACGACAAACATTTCACATATTTTTCACTGTAAACCCCGGACAACATTGACTACCATCGAAAACATATATCAGTATAACCATTGATGAGCACGTTCATGTTTAAATATTCGAAATGGAATTTTTGTTCGAAATATTGTTTTTATGTTATTAGTATACAAATCTGTGCTTAAATAGTTTATGTAAGTTCTTTTATGTAGATGTATCATTATGGAAGGTGTGTGATCAATATAGATTAGTTGCGTTACTTACTACGCAACCTGGAGCACCTGCTGGTTTTTCAACTAAGGTACCAATCTCGTATACTGTTTCATTTGCATCTGTTACCAGCTTCTTGACAGCTGCGACATTTTCCTTCTTAACAATTAGAACCATACCAACACCCATGTTCAATGTCTTTAAGATGTCTTCAGTTGGAACATTACCAGCTTTACCAAACCACTTGAATACATCAGGTACAGTCCAGTTGTTCATATCAACTTGTGCTTGTAGATGTTTTGGAATTGCACGAGGGATATTTTCAATTAGACCACCACCTGTAATATGTGCTAAACCTAGAATTAATTTTTGTTTCAACGATGGAAGTAATTGCTTGACATAGATTTTAGTTGGAACCAAAGCACCTTCACCTAATGTTTTGGTGTTATCCCATGGACATGGATCACTCCAAGATAACCCAACATGAGAAATGACTCTTCTGACTAAAGAATAACCGTTAGAATGCACACCGTCAGAAGCTAAACCTAGAAGAACGTTACCAGCTTCCATTTGGTCCATCTTTGGTAAAATATCATTTTTGTTAACAGCACCGACGGCGGTACCATTTGTATCATAGTGACCTGGTGGGTACATACCTGGCATTTCAGAGGTTTCACCACCAACTAAAGCACAACCTGCTTGTAGACAACCATCAACAACACCTGATACGAAGTCAGAAGCCACTTTAATATCTAAGGCACCTGTAGCAAAATAATCTAAAAATAACAATGGTTCAGCACCTTGTACAACTAAATCGTTAACATTCATAGCAACTAAATCAATACCAACAGTGTCATGGATATCAGTTTCTTGAGCAATGATTAATTTAGTACCGACACCGTCAGTGGCAGCAACTAATAAAGTCTCATCAGTGTCGTAACCGGCTTGTTTCAAATCAAACACACCACCAAAACCACCAATATCGGAATTGGCACCAGGTCTTCTAGTTGATTTAACCATATCCTTAATCTTTTGAACTAAAAGGTTACCATTGTCGACAGAGACACCAGAGTCAGAATAAGTAATTGAGGTCTTTGTTAAATTTTCATCAAATGCACGGTGAGCAATATCTTTTCTATAATATTTGCCCTTGAAGTCAATACATTTGACAGCTTCATAAGCTTTGTCGACAGCACCCTTTAGAGTTGTAGCAATTGCAGTAGCTGCGATAACTCTACCACCAGCTGTAACTAATTGGTTCTGTGATTCATTATATTGAGTACCTGCATGGAAGATATATGATTGCTCAGGTAATTGTGCTTCATTAATAGTAATTGCATCACCTTTCTCGTATGAATCTGGGTAACCGCCAGCAGCTAGAACAACAGTGGTGGCAAAATAATCTTTCTTGATATTAATTTGAACAGAATCTAATCTATGTTCAGCGGCAGCTAAAAATACTTGAGCTAAATCAGTATCGTCTGTTAATAATGGTAGTACAGTCTGAGTTTCCGGATCGCCAAATCTAACATTGTATTCTAGTACTTTTGGACCACTGGAAGTTAGAATAATACCTGTGAAAAGAACACCAACAAATGGTAGACGATCCTTTCTTAAACCGTCGATACTTGGCTTGATAATATTTTGATCAATTTCATTTAAGATCTTTGGAGTAGCAACAGGAGCTGGAGCATATGCACCCATGCCACCTGTATTTAAACCTGTATCATTTTCGCCAATTCTTTTATGATCTTGAGCAGCAGGTAGATTATAATATGAATAACCATCAGAGATAGTTAAGATAGAAATCTCTTGACCATCTAAAAATTCTTCAATGACAACAGAATCACCAGCAGAACCAAATTGTTTTTCGACCATAATGATTTGTAATGCTTGAACAGTTTCTTCGTACGTAGTTGGAATTAAGACACCCTTACCTGCAGCGACACCATCTGCTTTGATAACAACTTTCAAATTCTTGTTATTATTGATATAATTTAATGCATCTTCATAATTATCGAATTTAGCGAATTTAGCAGTTGGAATATCATGTCTTTCCATAAATTCCTTAGCGAACACTTTTGAACCTTCTAATTGTGCAACTTTTTCAGATGGACCAAATACTGGGATACCTACATTATTGAAAATAGTAGTAATACCATCTACTAATGGTTGCTCTGGACCAGGAATAACTAAATTGATATCATTTTGTTTGGCAAATTCGGCTAAATTATTGAAATTAGCTACATCTGGAGTTAATTTATTATCTGTAATATTTGTAACTTTCGGTAAAGTTCTGGTACCACCATTACCTGGGGTAACATATATTTTATTGACTGTTGAAGATTGAGATAGTTTCCATAGTAAAGCATGTTCTCTACCACCGTTACCTAGAACTAAAATATTTAAAGACATAGTGAATCAATAATGGATGTGTATGTGGGGATGGTTGTAGATCTGGTATTCTTGATGTTTTTATTATCCTATTATAATATAATAGTGCGATTCAATATTCACTATTGAAGAGAGACTTTATCGTCAATGAAATAAATGTAACAGTTATCAATAATCTGATATAACTTCAGGTATATATATATACTAATGAGTTAAATATGGTTGCAATTAACGAAAGTGCGATTTCACTAGACTCATCTTTAAAATATTCAAAGTAATTAATAAAATATATTAAGTCAGTCAAAGTATGCTGAATAAATGGCAGTAGTCAGAAGTTGTGCAATGAGATGGCTGTTAGCAATTGAAGAAATTGTTATTAAACATTCCTTGCTGTTCAGAGAGGTTTGCTGCAATGGGATGACTGTATTGTCAAGGGAGTGGTTAACTAAGAGACAAACGGGTCATCGTTAAATTTTTTGGCGTTGTGTGAAACATCCGAAGAGCGAAATATTTTCCGTTTTAGAATTTTGACTCCGCGAAATAGTTTGACTTCTTTGTTTGCTGCGGTGGTTTCTTACTAATTTGTCTCTTAGGAAAAATCAGCCGGGAAACAGCGAAATAAAAACGAGTCAAATATATATTTCCTGCAGACGTGGAAAATGATGTATTGCCCTGATTTAGGGTTTGCGTATTTGTTGTCAATCGTGTCACCTTGCCAACGTATCCCAGTCAGGTAACCATGATAAACATTACTGCATAGAGAGTTCCGACGTCTTACTTCTCGATTGTGCAGATGATAATATAACAGCCAGAATTCCTTTGCGAAAACTGAATACACGCTTCTGTTTGTTGGTTGATTGTGAATTAGGTTTAATTCTTATTTTGCTTCAATTCTGGAAATATACTATACAACATAATTTAAAGGTGCTTCTTATCTTATTTCAGAAAACACAACTTAAGTTGAAATTGACACCATCTCTTTTTAAATATCTCGTCTAGGATATACCCACCATTGAAATTTTCTGTACCAGGAAATTACCCGCATCTGAACAAAAATGGTGCCTGTGGAACGGAATTACCGCGGAGGTCAATACGGCAGCAATCAAACCTTTCCAGACGACGTAAAACCATGCCATATGACACATTTTGCTACGCTTTTGACCAAATTAGGACTCGATATACTTTGGTGTTCATCCAAGGTGACGTGACAATATCCTATTTTCGTGCCGAACAATTCCCTTTTTCCTCATAGGTGACACAGAAACGTCACAAAATTCCAAAATTCTCCAACATTGTTTCTGCTATACAAAACGATACCCGACTTTCAATTTTGAACGGTTATCCACATTCTAGCAAATTTTGGGAAGTCTCCGGTGGTTATTATGTGACAAATTGTTGTATTTGTCTGTCGTTTTTATTCCCTGAAAGGTTCAATCCATTGAGGAATGATTCCCGATAAAACTGAGACCAAATTTAACGTCATTCTGAGTGGAATTCCTGATTTTTCGTGTCACCCCTGATGGATCTTGTGTTTTGGGGGCGTCATCTTGGACAGAAGCCTGATTTGTGAGTTTTTTGCGATGTTTCTTCAAATCGTCATGTCAAGAAATGCCATATTTTTAAACATTTTTGATCATCATGCTATTTTAATTTATTGTGTGTATGTTCCCTTGATAAACGCCGTCCTTTCGATTGTTCTTGTATTCCTGGGTGTTGGTTTAATTTCCATTACTCTTTTTGTCCCAAATTTGTATTCTTTGTTTAATTCTATACATTTAGAATTCATATTGAGAGATTCATTACAAGTATTACTTGTAAAGCACGAAAACATTTGGAACTGACTGTATAATACCAGCATAATAGTGTACTCTTGCAGCCTCTGTTGTTTAGTACAATATACACCATTGTAAAAAGCATTCTCTAAAGTTAACGTTCATGGAATTATTGTTGCGATTACTAAGATTCATATATGAAATAGAGAGGTACTTCTAGATACTCTAATACTTTGAATGCAGATTTTTTTTATAGTTTTCTACTGTGTATGAATATATTCTAGACGTAGTAGAATACTTGTCCTTATTTGGAAGCACTGTTCAAAGTTAGAGTGCCCAACAGAAAAATGATGAATGAAACAAAATAATATAGTAAGTGTACAGCAAAACAGAACAAGAGTAATAACATTGAAACCTAAATTTACCATAATTAGTGTGTGAGTTGCCTAAATTCAAACAATTTTTAAAAACATTTCAGACTTCCACTATTATTAATATATAACTACATACTAAGCCAGTAGTAGCATAAAAATATAACAAAATGAAAATATTATGATATATGGGGATTAAAAGTGAGATGAGCGTGCGATTATATACATATACTTCCAATTAGTGTAAAACACATTACATATTATAATATTTTTCACTTTGTTATTTTGAAATTTCACTATTACAAAAAATGAAAAGTTGTCATACAAAATAATTGGATAACAGTAACTACTAAACGACATAGATACAGAACTTTTTACAGTAACATTAAAGTATATTCTTGTCTGTAACTATACTCCAAATAATAAGTAAGGGTTAATTCAGGAAAATACCTATTTCCTATATTGATATCCTTTCTGCAAATATTTTTTACAAATTTCTAAAAAGTGTGTCTTATTTTCAAAGACGAATCATATTAACAAAAAGTCTTAACAAATATGAAGAAACTATTTTAATATATATGGTATCGGTGTAAACAGGAACCTAAGGGAACCTTTTTTCTCAGGATCGTGGTTGCGAAGTGGGAACTGTTTTCAATGAAAAATAGAGTGCACTTATTGCAGCTTTTAGAGTTCAGTTCAAGATGCTAGGTGGAATTTGAAAGATACGAAATGTATCGAAATATAAACATTGGTATATATATAATTCTGTAGTTGCAATTATTAGTACCCAGCATCAAGCAGTCTTCTGTGTAGTATTTCTAGATTCAAGATCCAGGAAAAAAGAGCGTGGAAGACAGGAATAGTCTCGTTTGAAAATAGTCAGTCTCAGTAAAAACAATCTTGGACTACATTCTTTAATATGTCAGTACAATATTAAGATATTAATCTTGATTCTGAGAGTTGTAGTACACATGTGAATCTAAAATGGCAGACATTCACAAAATAGTTCTTGCATCAAAGCTGGAAAGTTGGGATTTATTGGATTAGTCAGACACCCTTTTGCGTTTATATTATATACCTAATTTGAATATACCTGATTGTTGAAATAGTCTATATGCTCTTTCCTAGTGGTGGACATTGCTAGCAATGATGTATTTCTGGCATATTTCTGACCAAACCACTCTATATAACTTCCAATATTTTGTATGTAACCAAAATGTTGATGCGTTATGCGCACACAATATTTATTTATCAGAAACAATTTTGTACTGGTTGGATTTCAAAAGTTTTACCTATTATGTTGGTTGTACAGTATCGTTGCATCTCTTTATGATATGCCTTCTATAACCAGACGCATGATAAAGCTACACCTACGAGGAAGGTTTATTTTGTACATCCCTATATCCATTTAAGGTCTCCAAGATTTTAAACTTAAATTAAGGTTCTGGATAGGGATCCACATGGGATTTAGAATAACACGAATTTGCAGTATTTTCCCACCAATAATCTGTGAATTAATGGAAATTAGAAGTATGAGAGAAATAATAATCATAGATAATGGTTTTTGGCACCACAGATAACCATATAAGAATTTAAGATTGGTTACTTGGACTGGTGGATATACTTCTCAAAGGAATTATAGGTGTGCATCAAAAACTATTAAATTAAAAGTATGATGAGACTGTAAGCTTTTTTAGATATATTAATTTTTCATGGATTTATTCAGAAACTTACTCGTCTTGATACCGTCGACGAATAGCAGCTGGAATATCCTCTTTGGTCAAAGTTGTCATGTTGACTATTCAAGGGCTACCATTAGGGTTTCATAAAGTTTTTTCTGCGTGGTGTATTGCCGTCGCTTTATCTCGAACATGAGAGGCATCATTTGGGTTCACTATTGTATAATGAAGGGTCCTTCAAGATCACATTTTTAAATCGTACAATCCTTTCAAAAGGATAAAATTACCTCAAGATACAATATAAAGTACTACCTCAATCATAATAAGAAAACGTCAATAGACTCGTTTTGTTAGTTCAGTTATTAAGTTTACCATAATGTGGAGAGTAACTCGAGGTGCAGTGTTTCTCAGATCCACATCCGGGTTGAACCGTAGTGTGTTCAGGCGACATATTACATTAAATGTAGATCTTCAGCAGGTATTATCTAAATTACCACTTAATGATGTGGTAGTAATAGGAGGAGGACATGCGGGGTGCGAGGCATCTGCTGGTGCAGCAAGAATTGGTAGTCAAACAGTTCTAGTAACACCCTCTATAAAACAACTTGGTACATGTTCTTGTAATCCATCAATGGGAGGTGTTGGTAAGGGTACCTTATTAAGAGAAGTAGATGCACTAGATGGTTTAGCGGCACGTGTCACCGATAATGCAGGAATCCAATTTAAGATGTTAAATCAAAGTAAAGGTGCAGCGGTATGGGGTCCAAGAGCTCAAATTGATAGGAAATTATATATGGATGAGATGCAAAGAAACCTCATAGATTATCCGAATTTGAAGATCCATGAAGGTAAAGTTAAAGATATCATTGTGGAGAACGATTCGCGTTATTCCGTTAAGGGTGTTATTCTAGAAGATGATACTATTATATCAACGAAAAAAATTGTCATTACTACAGGTACATTTTTAAGCGCAGAAATCCACATTGGACTAAAGACCTTCCCGGCAGGCAGAATCGATGAAGCTCCAACATATGGGATAAGTAACACGTTGGCGGACATAGGATTTAAACTGGGTAGATTGAAGACAGGGACGCCTGCAAGACTTGATAGAAGTACAATAAATTTTGAGAACCTAGAGAAGCAATATGGTGATGAGACACCAACTCCAATGAGTTTCATAAATGATTCGGTAAGAATTAAAGATCAAGTACTTTGTTACGGAACTAGAACGACTCCAGAATTGCATAAATACTTAAGAGATAACCTAGATAAAAGTATTCATATCCGAGAGAACGTAAAGGGACCTAGATATTGTCCTTCTATAGAAGCTAAAATATTACGTTTCGCAGACAAGGACTCCCATAAGATTTGGTTAGAACCAGAAGGTCTTGATTCTAACGTTATTTATCCAAATGGAATATCAAATTCCATGCCAGAAGATGTTCAATTGAAAATGATGAGAATGGTTCCTGGTTTAGAGAATGTTAAAATTTTACAACCGGCCTATGGTGTTGAATATGACTATGTGGATCCTAGACAGTTACAAAGCACATTAGAAACAAAACTCGTGAGGGGGCTATATTTAGCAGGACAGATTAATGGTACCACTGGATATGAGGAGGCTTGTGCGCAAGGTTGTATTGCAGGAATAAATGCAGGTCTTGCATCTTTAGAGAAACAAGAATTAAAATTATCTAGATCAGATGCTTATTTAGGTGTTTTAATAGACGATCTTATTACCAAAGGTGTCGAGGAACCATACAGAATGTTCACATCTAGATCGGAATTTAGGATTACCGTGAGAGCTGATAATGCAGATTTTAGACTGACCGAACTCGGTCATTCGGTTGGCGCAGTAGGAGAGCATCGTTACAATATTTTGAAGACTGATAGAGCCATATATTCCGAGACTATCGATAAATTAAAAGCATTCTCTTGTAACCATTTAGTTTGGTCAGAAAAATTAAATATTAAGGTTGCACCCTCTGCATTAAATTATACTGCATGGGATATATTTAAATTCAATGGTATTACGTTACAAAAAGTTGTAGACAGTTTCCCAGAATTAGGTATAAATTTGAATGATATCCCAAGAAGAGTAGTTCAAAAAATAAACATTCAAGGGAAATATAATCCATATATTACGAAGCAGAATCAATACATTAAAGCATTTCAAGCAGACGAAAATCTGTTGCTACCAATTGACTATGATTACTCGAAGATACCAAGTTTATCCTCAGAATGCATTACTTTGTTAAATACAGTTAAACCGACTACTATAGGACAAGCAAGAAGAATACAGGGGGTTACACCTGCTGCACTATTTGAACTATACCGTCTCATGAATAGACTAGGTAGAGAGAACAAACACAGCATTACAATTTAAAATAGCATTCACATAAATATACATGTAAATACAAATACATATATTCAAGCATAAGTTTCATCAACTGTTTTTCTTCTCAGGTGAACAGAGATTTGAACCACACTTTCTAGATTTATAATAAGAATCCCAAGTAAGATATTTCAGTAATTTATTTCTCATAAAACTAGATAAACTTCAAGAAACGTTATGTTAAAAAGTACTTCAGTAAAGTATACATAAACATATTCTCGTGTAAAGTGATATTAAAATCATTTTATACGAGAATCACCATATCCGGGTAACAATTATTGCCTTAATTGTTGCAAACCGGAAAATTAATAAAGCGAAATTTCCTGGGATGTAACAAAACACGGAGAACTGAAACAATAGAAGAGTGGGAGACAATATTAGGGAACTGTCCGTTGAGGATAAGAACCGTTAAATGCAGAGGATGTCAACATTCAAGGTTGAAGTGTTTTTAAGCAAAGGACTTATTTAAATTACTTAAGTAAACACTATTGACACAATTATAGGACAGACTTTTCGAACGTCACTTTATCAAGACAAGAAGTAAAGAATTGGAAATTAATTCATTTTGAATGCATTTCAATATAACACTTACTCATTCATAGACGAACATTTGATAACGACAATAGCCTAGTTAAAAGATTTACGTTACCAGGTTATCATTAAACATTCCGAAATAACCACAAAGGGGAGATAATCGAGCATAAATATAAATACATTATACGAATTTCTATTTGGTAGATCGTTGATAACATTCCAAATTTACATTCAAAGAAAAACATAACCATGAATGCTAACGAGGGGAATTACCATCCGTTAGAGGCTGATTTGGCTCATAGTAATGGGGGTATTGAGAGTGGAATGAACTCTATAGCAGAAGATAACAGAAAGAGTAATATCACAAATGGACTTAATTCACCGCCAAGTGCATCAGACCTGTATTTGTATAACAGATTGAACAGGATGAGTACAGATAAATTGTCATCTGCAATTTTTATGAATGAATTGCCACCGCTAAGCAGTGGAAACAAAGCAGAAACTGGGCATAGTGCGACCACTTTAAATATTGACGAAATAAATGGTTCAAGTAACGTATCACAAACAAACATAGAAGCACAATTAATAAATAAATTAGATCCAACTGATCCAGCTGATTTAGTTTTGGATGATCGAAGTATAGTTCAAGAAGGTACTCATGCGGACTACGACAACTTAAATGATAACAACGCGACAGATAACAATGGGCCGACGAATACATTGAATAATAATACAATCCATGATAGGGAGTCTACTCCTGATCAACCATTCTACGTGAATGCGAAGCAATATTATAGAATCTTAAAAAGACGTTATGCTAGAGCTAGATTGGAAGAAAATTTACGTATATCAAGAGAGAGGAGACCTTATTTACATGAATCTCGACATAAACACGCTATGCGTAGACCTAGAGGTCAAGGTGGTAGATTTTTAACTGCTGCAGAAATCGAGGAATTGAAAAGCAAAGGTAGAATAGATGAGAATGGTGATGTTATCCCGGATGATAAGGAACTTGATGCTAAGGAACAAACTATAGAGAAACCCAGGGATAAAACTCCTATAACGAAGATTGCAAACAAGGATGAAGAAAGACTTCATAAGGATAACAGTGAGAACAATTCAAAACATATATCTATAACATCTGAAACAATGCCTCTGCCATACAAAAAATAAAACAAAAGGGTAAAAATTAATTAAACTGCATTTAGGAATAAATAATATATCTGGATTTTTTTTCTTTCGTTATCACGGGTATATCTTATTTATTAATGGTAATATTCTTTTAATTTGTTAGATGATGTAAGTACATAGACACAACACACAAACGTATATATATATTTATATTTATGACATCTAATATTGTATTATTAAACATTTATATTGTTTGGATTTTTGTAACTGATCGAAATTTCTTGACAGGATTAAGACTTCAAAATCTGCTACTTTGTATGGTAGATTCATGGATTTCTATGAGATCTCTGTATATTTTATACTATAAAAAAATAAAAATCTATCTATATATTCATGCAGCTGTTAACAGTTGGTTCAGCTTAGTTTGAGCGTCATTACTTAAATTTGGAAGAATTGTACTTGAGAAAGTTGTACCTTGAGAATTAACATATTTACCTAATAATTGGGCAATATAACTCTTTAGATTATTAGTTAGATCAACTTCAGGTAAGGGATCCACAGGTTTCTCACCTACAACTGCTAGCTTACTGTAAGATGAACCGAATGTGATTATTTCTTCCATATTATCTAA
>JAXQGP010000450.1:0-23739 GCA_037040125.1 Kazachstania sp. M6911
ACACCGAAATTACCACCAAGTACAGGAGCACGAGCCTTTATAGCATTTAAAGAACCTAATCTTCTTTCACCAATCGGAGAATTTCTGAAACCTTTAATACCATGCCATATGACACCACCAATCGCACCCATGGCAAATGCACCACCAAAATCGTTTAAAATAACGATCGGACATGGATCTCTTGAATGATCAGCAGACATTTTATTTTTTATATTATTTTGAGTAGTTGAGTAATTACAAGTATAACCTTCTTTTCGAAATGGATTTCTATTTAAAGGTACATATATATTTGATCTTCTTATGACCAAGTGAGTCAAGAAGTTAATTTAATGTCGAATTTCTGTTGGTCGCTCTCGCGGAATAATTACAGCGGTCTGAATCGTTGGTCAAAAGGGAAAAACTGTTACCCTAACTTACATTATACCTTCCGGGTAATTATTTGAGAATCTTTAACTGTCTTAATATTAAATAACTTACATATATATATATATACTATTTTTACAAATGTAGTTATATGCATCTCTTTATATTGAATAGAAACTTTTACACTCACCAACAAAATAATTAAACTGCCCTAACATATTGTATATGCATAATATGAATTCCAATGTGATTACTAAGAACATAATCATATAGTGTGACTATCAATGACCATTATTATTATTATTATTGTTGTTGTTATCATTATTTAAACCACCTCTACTTGATATTGGATTTCCATTAGGATCTGTCAATTCAATAAAATAATATACTACACCTGGATGATTAGTGTGATTCAATACTGAAAAATCACCAAATCTTTGTTCTTCTGAATCTTGTAATCCACCATCACATATTGCTTCATTATATTGCGTTATAATTCTTTTGCTTCTGAATATTGAATGTTTAGTCCTTGCGTGATTATTACGTATCGTTGCTGTATCCCTTCTTAACATATTGTATTATATTGTGTCGTTACTTATATTTAGTTGTTATATATTGCATTAATTACAGTAAACTGTAATCCTTAACTTTATCTTATGTTATATTTTTAACACACTGTGCATTTGTTATATATACCAATAGTTACACACTCCTGCGATGTCGTTCTCATTACATAATGAAACCAAAAAAAGGATCCCCCCGGTAATTTCTGCCAGACGGGAAAGAAGGCAACGGAATTTTTCAAGGAACACGGAATAACTCCGTCGGAATAACCGGAACAACACCATCGGAACAAGGAACGCTGGATATTTTTCATCTGCCCTTGAATATATGTAGATCAAATTATGAACAATAAGATTCCTCTATTTGGTCTCGAACGTTGACATATCGAAAACTTAAACCTCTGCCAGTAATTGTCAATCGTTCGATGTAGTTAGATATATGTATTTCGGAAACCAACTTTATCTAGTCCACATCCTCAATAATTTGCTTCTCTAATAAATGCAACGCATATGCAGTTGGTCTAATCTCTGCAATGTTCTCCTCTTGTAACGATTTTTTATCCTTACCACCATATGGAGAAGAAGGACAAGCTGGTAAGTATTTACCAAGTTTCTTACCATCGTTCAATACAACAAACTTCCTCCTAGTTGATTCATCAACAAATTTCTTAATAACATCATACACCCAACCTAAAAATGTCGGAACATACACAAAATATTTTGCAGATAATAATTCAGGATAATAATCTTGGAAAATTGCAATAATATTCTTGACGCATTTCTTCATATCTGAATCCATTTTCCATACCGAGGTACCTTTATAATCATGAACTTGAGCCATATAATTATTATCATCATCATTAAAATCAATTAATCTTAAACTACGTTCCATTAAACCAATTCTATATCTTAGAAATTTATCAGCTTCCTTGAATAAATGTTTCTTTTTAATCAATTTACCATAGATATTCCATGTAACAACCCTTTTATTAGCTTCTTCCTTTGGATAATGTGTTAATAATCCAACTTCAACTAATTCCGGATCATGAACCTCTTGGTACGCAGCACTCAATGGATTGAAATCACGTCTCCAATTAAGAACATTCTTAATCTTTTCAATGATTGTATGATATTGAAATTCATAAGCTTTACAAAATTTGAAAATAATTGCATGAGCAATTTCTTCATCATAATATTGAATTAATGATTCATCATTACCAGGAATAATTTTATAACCATAAATTTCATCATAATTTCCACATCTTTTTTCAATTAGTTCAGGTAATTGTTTAACCACTTTTTGAAAAACAGCTTCATTTTCTTTATTATCAAATTTCATCTTCCAAAAATGTGCAATAATAGACGTCTCAATTGATTTATTTAAGTAGCAGTAAACAATTCATGAATTAATTTATTTTATTTGAAATGTAGCACTTATATACATAATATCTACATAAACATACTTTCTCAATCTTGTGATAATATCTCATCGGTTCAGTCAATCTTCCCATAATAGGAATCTGCTTTGTTCTCTGTTTATCTTCCGTCCTTTACAAAATATTCCATCTTTTTTTTTTGGCGCTGTTGCGTCCCTTTCAATTAATAATCGTAAAGTTAAGAGTCTCGCCCTAATTATACGTAATAAGAACAATAATTACGCAGGTCCAAATCACAAAATAAAGACAACCGAAAAACAAAAAACGTCCGATTAAATAATTATCATTCTCGTTTAAGAAACAGTTATACGTAATGTCATCCTATCTTTTCGTTTTCTTGACGAGCTCCCTTCTGTCTAACTAATCCTTGTATGAGATCATTATCTTTAAGTGAAACGCCCGACCAAGCTGCATAGGTTCATCTTAATATTAACAAACGATAAAATCTTGGGTACCCTTACGAATGCATGCATTAATCATTCTATTTTTAAATTATTTAACATTTCTACAGAAGTCTTCCCATATTTTACACCATCTACCACATAGAGTATCATTATCATTAAAATTTTTGTTATTCCAAGGTTGTAAATATTTAAAATCTGCAATTTTTGAAATTTGTTGTTGGTTAGTTCTAGTGTCAATGTCTTCTATCAATACCGATATATAACCATCTGATAAAATATGACCCCAAGTATCATGAAATAATTCTTTTAATACATCAAAATCATTCATTTTTGATAATTTCCTTAATTTATTATCATTACCATATAATGTAAAATATTCTTTAATACACATACTAACTTCTTTATTAGGTTTTAAAATCATTAATTGTGGTTGTTCATCAATATTTTTAGTCGCATTAGTTAATAATACACAAGTTTCATTATCAATTTCATTACAAACTTCTCCACAAGTTAATAATTCATCAATATTTTCAACAATCATGCATGATGGTGAAATATAACAAACGACGTCAAAATGATCAACTAAATTAATAAATAAAGAAAGAATTAACCAATTTGTACTATTTTCATTATTATTTGGTAAATCTTTGAAAGCGTCTAAAGAAATAGGAATTGATGCAATATTATAACTGTTTAGTTTTGACATATTAATCTTATTGTCATGTACCACATATAATGGATACACTGATCCAGATAATCTAACAGACTCACTTAAGACAACAATATATTTAATAGCTTCAATTGAATCATTAACTAATATAGTAACCCAACATTTATCATCGGTTGGAACGTTATATGGGACACTACCAGATCTTGTAGTATTTGATATATTTATTTGATTAACTGGTGGTTCATTTAAAGATCTACCTGAAAAAGAACTTCTTGGATTCAATAATTGTCTCACCCATTGAACATCTTGGATAGAACCACGTCTTGTAGTAGTAGATTGTTTCGATATCGAAGTTCTTGGTTCTCTTGAAATTGTACCGTGTATAGGATGTTGTTGAGCAGATAAACTAGGGGAAACATTTTGCGTCAATGTATCCGGTTCAGGAGATTCTAATTCCAGATCATTTAATATCTCAACTACAGAGTCTCTGTGATCTTCTGAAATTGAATAATGATGCTTAAATAATTGATAATCCGGTTCTCTTGTATGCATATGTGGATTATTTTGTTGATGTTGACGTTGTAAGTTATTGAATGGTACTTGTCCACTCACATCATTCATTAAGACAGGAATATCCTGTTGCTGTTTCATGGGATCAGAATTATTTTCACTTGTTGTACTTGAAACAGATTGGGTATAACCTGCATTAAATCGGTGTATCGATGCACTTGAGTCGTCATCGTTATCATCCATAGGTTCTGGAACAGGTGTACTTATCGGAGAATGTCCTGAATCTCCCATAATACTTGTCGACGATACTTCTCTTTGAATTCTTCTTGTTGAATTTTGTGATTCTGACCATGACCTTCTTACTGCAGCAGCTAAATCTCCCGTTAAATCCTCATCCAACGGATTATTCTGCATCTTTCTTTAATAAAATTGTTAAAATATCTTTGATTTTCTAAGATATGTTACGTGGTTAGACAAAATCGATAAATCTTTCAACGACTCGAGAAATAGAAATGATTACAGGATAATATAGTCTCGATAAATACCTTTCTCCCTTTAAAACACAAAATAATACACCCTGAAAGTTCAAACTAAGTATGAATCAAAATGTGTCAAAGGAAACAGTAAATAAATTTTGAAGGCAATTTAATAACTAATCAAATACCAATCAAAACACTTTAAATAAACAATATAAACTTCTTCTATGTAAATCGTAGTCACATTACTTCAATAATTAAGACTATTCTCATAATAAATTTTTTGAAGATAGTTCCCTAAAATTCCAATTCCCTCTCGCTCTCAGGGACTGTCCTTTGTGCGGTGTAATCTCTCTTCCCACGGTCCCATTAGGAAAGAGATTTCTCGCAAAAAATTATCACCAACTCTCTTGCTCTCTGTGATTCGGTAGTAACGAGGGTTGTTAGGGCATCCACATATCTTTATTATTATTATTATTTTTTTTATTAAACCCTAATTACCGTAGTGATGGTCCCGGAGAAATTACTTACATAGACCCCCATTTTAGGCAGGTGTTTCCTAATTGGGATATCATGGTTAACGACAGCAAAAAAAAGCTGAATATGGAACTTTTCCCTGCGTTAGGATAAGAGAATATATCAGTGAACCATCAACTAGACTACAACGAAAGTACAATTCATTGATTAGTACGTAAGTGGTTCAGTTATTTTAGACCCCAGTCACGATATTATTATAGCTAGATACACTTTCTTATTTTACAAATCTACCAAGATATAAAGTATTGTTGAGCTCCGACAGAATACACCGATATGAGAAGAGCGTATTTCCACATCCTTTCAAGGTTATCTAAATCTGAAAATGAAGAATTAAGGTCAACTTTAAAATTTTTAACAAGCAGTAATAGAGCTACATCTGCATTTTCTTCATTCTTCAGCAATAATCCAAAATCACTAACAAGCTCTCTGGATAGCTCCCAATTTCCTAATAATAATAATACAGAAGATACAAAATACATCGAAAATATTGTTAAACTACTTAATACTAATTTAACTAAACACGAAAAGAATGAATTAAGGATAAGGAAACAGTACGATGTATTTTATAAGAATTTAAAAGATGTGTTGGAATTAACTTCATCTACCACAATCGCAAGAACACAACCTATAAACACCAATGCGACATCAAAAGATTTATTGAATCAAATTATACTATCTGAATTAACTGAAACATTTGATATTTCCAAGATTTCCAAGATAATATTATCCAAAAAATTTCATCATTTTGATGAATTATTAGAGAATATTTCCTTATTCCAAATTAACGAACGTCTGCAAATTTCTCTGTTACTTTATTATAGAACCAAGAAAATTGAAATTAGACAAACATGTTATCAAGAGTGGATTAAACAATTGGATAATTTTAAACCAGTTATCCAAAGAGTCTTTTGGAGATGTCTATATTCTAGAAATAATATTGAAAAAAGTAAAAATGATATTTATGATACTATTGTACAAGTCGAAAATTGGAACCCAAATAAAATTATTACATTATATCAATCATTATTTGAAATTGCAAATTTATTACCTAACCAAAACAAACTTTCAATAAATCAGAATTTATTCGTTATGACGTTAAGAACTTTAGCTCCATATAAAGATTTTAGGCCAAACGTGATTAAAATTGTAAAACTAAGTTTAGATTGTAAATTAAATAAAGAGAAACCATTTGATTCAACTACAACCGTACAGCCCGAGACGTCAAACATCACATCGCAATATAAATTTGCAACTTCATTAAACTTAATATTACATGAAATATACAACAATTGTTTATCTACTGCAAACAAACAGAATAGCCTGTTAATACCCGAACTCGAGAATATATTCAAGATAATAAATAATGAAGAAAAAGATATCAAATCACAATTATCTATACGATACACTTAAGACAATTACTACTACAAATATAAAAATAAAAAATGTTCCAGACCATAGGTCATCACCATTTCATGGATCGCTTAACTTCGAGAAGAAGCAACCTCTAACGGCGATGGTTTTAAAGTTGGATAATTATAATCTTTACGTATAAAGAATATAACCGTAGCTTAATTTTCGATATCAGTTTTGATTAGAAAAAATTGACATAACTTTTAACATATTATATTTTAATTAGAGACTATCAACATAATTCAATGAACAGATACATCGAAATATATCAATACAATTACATCGAATAACGTCTCCACCGATATCAAATTAGTAATAACATATTAAAGTAACGTTACGCAATTGTTTCTTTTATCATTTCAAAAGAAAGAATTGTTCGTAAAAAGAAAATTTAAACAGGAAGGAAAAATTTGTTCGTTCTTTATATATCATGAACTTTTTTTTTCTCGAATACGCGTTACGCAGTTGCGAAACTCGTTGCTTAACGAAGAAAATTTTTTATATGGCAGTTTCAATTAAACATAATAATGTAGGGCAAGCAAGACTTGCGCAAATACATATTTTATACATTCTATAAATTTAAATTTATTATATATTCACGTACAAACTAATTTATGCAAATATTTTTTATTATGGTATTGAAATGTGGAATTATACATATGTGTGTATAAATATATCCATAAATATGTGTATTTAAATGAGAATAGCAATTTTATATTACTGTAGCTCTTTTCGTAACTGTGTCATTATCATTACTCTTTGGATTTTTATTAAAAGGATTTTCCTTTGTCCAACCATGCAAATTTGAGCCGTATCCATAATGATAGAAGACAGGATGCAATATTCTTTCACCATTTTCTTCAATAGTGATCGTTGGAATATCATTTAACATTAAAAACCTTAATTTAGGGAATCCCTTTAAAAATGTATAATATGTCGATTTAAAATGATGTATCAATGTATGGTATAGAAGAATAACATCATTCTTCGTCAATGGTTTATGTGGTAATCTTGATAAATTCTGTTTGTATGTAATTGCATCCGTATTTTGTGCTGTACCAGGTAAACCTCCTATAGTATTTGTAGTGATTGTCGCTGTTCTATCGATATCCACAGTGGTATTATCTTGTTGATTAGATCCACGACCCAAAATGTTATCTATGTCCAATTCAATATTATTAATTTCGTCATCATTATCCATATCCATATCGTAGTCGTTGTCCACGTCGATGCCGTCAACATTTTCTGCTGTTGCTGTAGCCGTGGAACTTGTGAAATTTGCACTCGATACAGAATCGCTATCAACATTAACAATTTTATTTCTATCTGCAGCCAACAATTGTTTCCTTTTGGATCTATAGTTTATCAAACTTTCATTCATCTTCTTAACAAACGCATCCAGATTCATTGGTTGGGTTCTAACACTTGGATAGGAATCACAAGCTTTGGAATATGGCAACAATGATAAATACCTCATCATTTTAAAGATATCCTTAGCAGGAATATCTTGAATATCACTTAAATAATAATCGATTGGGAATAAGAAAATCTTCTTTCTTAGAATTTCATTAAATGTAAAATTACATTTTGAACAGAAACATTTTTGTGATATTTCAAATTTCTCACCAACTAAATTAACAATTGGTAAGTCTATACCTTCAAATCTAATATCAATAAATTCTAATTTTTTACATGTAATTAAAATGGAAAGGAAAATTTGTGGATTTGTAGTTTCCGGTATATAATCTTCCAAGAAATCCATCTTCAATCTTTTCAAATTAGATAAATGATTAAATAAATCAATTAAAATGCTAATATCTTGTTTAATAGAAATTAATGAAAGATCTTCTAAATAAATAAATTCTTTAAATTCTTTCATCATTTCGATTTCTCTCGATATCAGGGATTCATTCCATGATATAATGGTTAAAGTTTTCAAAGTTCTCACATCAAATATTTCATTTAATTTTTTCAATTTTGGAGTTCTAACTCTTGATTCATCAAAATATGCAGAGGGATAAAATTCTCTTCTCCAATGTAATTTTAAATCTACTATAGTTAATTTTTCATCCAAATGATATAAATAATTGAACAATTTTATTGGATCGATGAAAAGCGTCATATGTGATAAATTTGTTGAGATCCGTCGATTCAAATAGTGAATCAATTTCGGTATATAATTTGTTGGTACATCTAATTCTGGTAATGAATGTGGTGGAGCCATATCCATACTTGTTAAATTTTTTGAAGAAATCGTACCATTGGCAATAATATCATTGCATGTAGGATCTGTTACGTTTTCTAATCTTTGTAAAGAAAGGCCTCCATCACATAATAATTTTAAAATATTTTTCTGTAATATTTCATCAAGGTCCCAGTTTATTCGTATCCATTGAACAGATTCTAATGTATCTTTATTAGTCATAAAAGTTCTTATCAATAATTTTAATTTTTCATTTGCGATTTCTCTTGATTCTTGTTCTTCCAAAAATGATGGGATCACTAATAATGTCCAATTTATTGCAATATTCATAAAATCGGAACGTACCACATTTGAATCATTTAAATATATCCTTCTATATATTAATTTTGTTGCTAATTTATAACATCTCTTGTTAATTAAAGTCATTTTTAACCTATCAGGTTGTGATAAATGTGACACGACTTCAAATAATAATTCATCAGGTAACTTATGTAATGGGAAGTTCTGTTGTGGCGTTATATTATTATTTGTGTTGGAATCGTTATTAAACATACTTCCCATACTGTAACTAGAAACTTAAAAGATATTAATTGACGTGACTCTTAAACTAAAACAAAGCAAAATTTTAAACTACAAGTAGGAATGATAAATTGAACTATAAAGACTAACCGCAGTGTAGATAAAATGTATGAAGTTAACTCTTATGAGTTTATTATCTTGTAGCAATCAATATTCGTATACGTACCAGGACACTATAGTCTTAAATAATGGGATCTCTATCTTATTAGTCTACACAAGAGGGTTCAATAATATATATTTTGCTACTAATTCGTTAGTTCGTCCTTTATTCTTTAAAATCTTATTATTGTCCAAAATATCACCAAACAAACGGAAACTCAATAAACAATTTTTCTGCCCTTAACATTACGCAGCGAACAGGGAGAAAGATATTAATGAGAGAGAGAGAGTCTCATGAAATAATCAGAACGAGTCCACGAACAATGGGAAACAAAACCAACCAAAAACAAGTAAATCATTCATAGAAACAAAGATACATGCATAACCAATTGATTTATCGATTTCCAATTACAGAAACGTAATAGTGTGATCTGAAGATCGAGAAAGTTTTTTATTGAATTTATATAAGACATGATAGTTCAACACCACTTCAATTGTATCATGATGAACTGTTTAAGGCAAGGTAACATATGATATGAAAACAAATATATATATATATATAATTTAAAACAGCAATCTTGAAAAAGGTACTTATGTCATATTTGATAGAACACTGCAACTACTCCCAAATATGAACTAGAAAAAACCATCCACACAGGATAATCTTACCTAAACTACAACTAGAGATATGTCAATCGACGGTAGTAATCAACACAGAGCCCAAATTCGTAACATATACCGACAATCTTACAGATAGAAACGTGGTATATTATCAGGAAACAATCTTACAAAATCACACGAAGAAACATCACAAACTACGAACAATGACATCGGAGAATTCTCCATAGCTAAACTAGCAAGAAAATTCCCGCGTGGCACATGAACGAAAATCTTTAAAATACGTAAAGAAGGAGGCGATGCATTTATCGTTTTTCATAAAACACTGACTGCAAATTATGATTAATATATATATGCTTGACAACCACTTTCCCTAAATGTATCTTAAAAAAGAAAACATTATATAAGCTAGCGGGTGTAGTAACTTGTTAAATATAACCTGTTACCCACATACTAAAACATATTTCACACATCACAACAACACAAGATGGCCAATAACGACGTTACTAAATACTCTATTAACAAAGATGATTTGTTGCTAATAATCCTAGCTGTATTCATTCCACCTGTACCAGTTATCATTAGAAAAGGTTTCTGTAGTAAGGATTCATTGATTAATTTACTGTTATTCATGATTTTGTTCTTCCCAGCAACAATTCATTCATTTTATGTTATCTATGAATCAAGTAAAGAACGTGAATCAGAAAGATCCAATATTGATACATCAAGATTAAACGAAGATCAAATGCCATTAAATAACGGTGATTTCAATGTTGATTTAGAAAGAAATACACACAGTTTGGAAGAAAATTCTTCAAGTTTACCTAAGTATGATGATATTGCTAACGAAAGTAATGATAGTAATGCAACAATTGGTGATAATAAAGTTCAACATTAGTTGATGTTATCGGGGATATATATATCTATATAAGTAAACAAAACATATATGTTATTTTGAAATTCATTTATTTATTTTATTCTGTACGCTTTTCTGGTACCCTTACTCGTTTTTTTAAGACATTACGGTTAGATAAATGAGACACGGTCTCATCTTTTGTATGAACGGCGGCTATTCAAATATAATGTGAAATAAAAGTAAAACAGAAATCAGAAATAAAGTCATTCATGAATATAAATAATACCAAGTACAGTAAATAATCAAACATATATGTTTAAACTGTTTAAAAAACATAATGATACCTCTTTCAAAAATAATACAGGTATAACAAAACGAGAATCGATGCGTTTCAATACAAACAAATCACAAAAACCATATTTCACCAAGATTAAATTACGTAAATTAAAAGATAATTCAACCATTAAATTGAAAAATAACAACAATTCCACTTTAGAAATACCTAATTACTATTATGATGCTGCCAACTTTCAGGATAATCCAGAAATTAATAGAATTAATTTTACTAAAAAAAATAAAGGCAGTTATTCAATAAAATTATATATTCCGAAGGAATCACAAAACATCTATATGGCTGATTTAAATTATATAAATAAGCCATCACATTATAATAGCTTTAATGATATTAGAATGAATTTATCTGGTGAATATGATGGTGGTGACACTTTAAGTTCTCCTGTCGCTTTAAAAGGATTCATAACTATTGATATAATCGAAAAGTTATCCGATCCAATCATAATTAATTCAATTGATATTTTCTTTAAGTGTTTCATTACAGAACTTATCATGCAAACACATCAGGATTTAGGTGGACCACGGTATCCAACCTCAATTTCATTCAATATGTTTGATAAGAAAACTTATTTAAAGATGTTACCAATACAATCATTACATATAAATCTCTTGGAGAATATAACATCGCCAATAATTTTACAAAAAACTGGTAAAATTGAATTACCATTCACATTTATAATCCATCCAAATATCTTCCCATCACAACTAAATACAATGTGGGGGAAAACATATTTTAGAATCGAAACACAAATTATAAAGTCATATCCTCTTAAAAATTATTCAGAAATGACGTTATTATCACAAAATATTCAATTCCATAGAATTCTATCAAACGAATACGATATGGCATTATTAAAAGATACGATTTTTCATAGAGGAACATTTAAGACGCCAAGATTTGAATATCAAATTTGTCTGGATAGTAGAATTATTGAAATTAATTCACATTTTAATATGTCAATAGAGCTTTTATTATTTCAGAAAAAAATTCCAATTGACAATATTACAATTTTCTTGATTCAAACGGTTGCCATACCACATGGTGGAATTGAATATAATAAATATGGTACACTGACAGAAAATAAACCAGAATGCTTCATATTTAAAAATGAAAAACGATTATATAGTGGTCAAGTTAAATGTGAAACGGATGTAAAAAGGGAAAAAAAAGCAAATCCGGTTAAAAGAACTTATAACGATATAGGAACTATTACAATAGGTGAAATTGCAACAATTCCAATTAATGATATGAAAATTTCAAGTTATAATCAATTTCTCAAAGCAAACAGTTTCATTCATCCATTTTATTGTGAAAGAAGTACAAAATTTTCAAATATTGCAAGGGTTAAAATTAGCCATACTCTTAGTGTAAGATTTGAATTTAAGAAAATTGGATCATCACAAACTTATAGAATATTTCATAAAATTCCAATTTCTTTAATAAATAATCGCATATTAGAAAATATGAATATTCCAGTTTATACTGAGGGAGATTTAGACTAACTCAGCTTATATTCCAGTTTGATAAGTCATATACACAGGTAGCTTTGAATTTTGACTAAGACTAAAACTATTCGCGTATCATTTTAAGGGATTCGAATAACGTTGTAATCTTTAAATTGATAATAATTATATCTGTCGTCATAGAGTCCTTGAAAATAGTCGTATTATTTTTGGTAACTTATCTTATTGATAAACATGTCCCATTTCCGATTGTTCTGACGTTTAAAATCACATCTTTCAATATTTCGCTGAATATCTCTTTTGAAAATTGATGCCTTAAGTGATTTAAGTTAAATAAACCTTTCAATGCTTCTAGAGTCATATTATATTACCGGAAGCGCTGTCCAGAATAAAACTCATTATTCTTTCACCATATCAAAGTTGTTTATCAATCGGTACGGAGAAATATGACATCGTAAAAAAAATATGTGTGCGGCAAAATCGTGACACTTTAATATTTCTACTCTCCCACGCCACGCCACAGCATACGGCCGTAACGTTTCTCTGTTATTGGCGTGGGAGGTAAGACCTGAATATTGTTCTAATGAACCCTATTTTGTACGTGTTGTTGTTAACTAAAAAATATAAAGAAGTGTAGTTCATTGTAGAGGAATTTAATACCAATTTCTTCTCTTTATTTTCTATTGGATTGGATAATTTGGCACAAAAATGAAGCCCATCAACTAAGAAAGTTTAGTAGTAGTAACTTACCGGAATATCGCAAAAATAATATTCAATTTAAGAAATTATGACAGGCAAAAGAGACCCATCATATCATGCATAGCAGGGAAAGAAAAGGTCGTACAGTTATGGAAATAAAAAGCAGGAGTCAATTATATATTGCGTATCCCACAACAAGTCGGTTCTTAAAAGTTACTAATTCTTTTTTAATACGGTACTTTAGTAAAATTCGGAAACTGCCTCCGAAAAAAAAACCCATTAGTGGTAATAACACGGAGCTAAGACAATACACCGGCCAGATTTGCTCTTTTCCACAGCCTATTCTGGGGCAAGGCGATGAAGGGACACAATTTCTCAAGAAGATCGCTTTATTTTCACTGTGGAATTAAAGTAAAAATACGAAAAAACTGTCATGAGAAGCGGAACAACAAGACCGTTTGTTCGAAAATTAACAGAATTTTTCCGTAGAGACCAGATTAATTTTTATAAAGTATGTGTCATTTTAACCAATCTCGCATAAGAAAGATATGATCAAATTCAATGAGATAGCTATTTTAAACAATTACTACCTAAAGAATTAATTATTTCTTATTTCAAATTCCTACATATTTTTCTCTGTCTCGCTTGGTTTCTTCGATAATATACCTTCTGATTTTCATTCTGTGCTTTACATAAACGTTTTAAATTTCCCATCTCACAAACACCTCTTTCCTTAATTTCCTGCAGTCTTCTTTTTTTTCCTTTTTCAAGAAGTTTTTTTATTTTTTTTCCAGGAAGAGAATAGCCATACTTGAGTTCGATAATGATGATATTATCGTAATAAACTACGGCAAATGTCTATAATATCGGAATGAAAAGTATACGCACTATATTACTGGATCATCCGAAAACATCACTGTTATTCTATATCCCCTGCTGAGATGAACAGCCTCAGTTTGTATGTTACACATAATCTATTATATGTCTGCTAGACCCTCCTTCCCCTTCAAAGTTCTGGTTTCTCAATTGTTTTCTTGGTGTATTACCAACTGTGGACAACCTTTCTTTTTTTTTTTTTTTTTGAAGTAACAACTACTGTGCGTAATTGTTATCCGCGAGATTGCTGAAGTATGACTGACTGAATGAAATTCCGATCGTTCGTTTATCATAATAAGATATTTTTTTTAAAAAACTGTGCCGATTGAGAAAGTCATATATATATATATATATTTATAAAGAAGATTAAATTTTTCTCGAAAAGCCAAGACTTTTATTGTATTATATTTTATTTTTGGAACTCTATTCTTATTCCTATTTCACATATAGCAAACAAATAAGATACCGTTGAGATCTATGCTAACCAGATAATTGTTTTTTGTCACTTCCATAATTCATTTTGATAAACAGTAAGATCTACTACCCTAAAATATATATTATTTTCAGACATTCATTTCAATTCCATAACGTTTTATTTTATCCTAATCTCTAATTTTCATTTGCATTTTTTAACTATTTTTTATATTCCAAATTTCACAATTCTATTCTTATAATGGACTCCGCAAACACCAAGATACAATTACCATCTATTAAATCATTACTGAATTCAATTGATTCCCAACAACAAACAGAAAGCTCTGATAAATCTTTAAATTTATTAGCTTCGGCAAGCAAGGCTATTCAGAGTAATAATAATGGAATCCCTGTAACTACTACTATTATACCTATATTACAACCAAAAAGTTCTTTGCTTCATTTAAATGTCCCAAAGGTACAAACAGAAAATAGTATATCTAAATTGATCCACCCATCTGATACGACGACAGCAACTACCGCCAACATATCTGCTGCTATAGCGGCAGATTCAAATTACACCATTAAGCAAGAGGCAAGTAATTCTCAAAAACAGATACCTCCTGTAATCGAAACAAATACAATTTCCGCTAAAGTTAGCGATGAAATTAGAAGAAAAAGTGAACCACTAGATAAAAGATCAATCGATAGAAGACAATCTAGATCGAATTTACCAAAGGAGACTATACAAGTATTGAATTCATGGCTTTTAAATCATTTAAATAATCCATACCCAACTGCACAAGAAAAACGGGAACTTCTGATTAAGACTGGTTTAACTAAGATTCAATTATCTAATTGGTTTATTAATGTTAGAAGAAGAAAAATATTTAGTGATTATTATAATATAGCTAAAAGACAAAATGATGATACTACATCATCAATTCATAACGATTATGTTAAAGGTAATGGTGACACTCCATCAACCGAAGTTCCTTTAACTAGAAGAAAGAAATTAATTGATAGATTAAGAGAATTGAAGAAATTAACAAATGAAGAATAATTATAAACAATTTATGATGCAAATGACTGAATAATATTTTCTATGTTCATTTAACGACTTTCAAGAACCTTTCCCGCCCTTATAACGACTATTTTTTTTTTTATTATAATCTTTTGCATACAATATTTACCACACAAATACATCATTAATATAATATACTGCAATAAATAAGTAATATCTTGTTTTAAAATGTATAAGTAATCAACATCTGTTACGATGAGTATTTTGTAGTGAAATGCTTAATCTACAATAAATCCATTACACTAATCTTGGTATCCTCTAAAGAAGACAAGTTATAATTAACGTCTTAATAACAGTTAGTATCAAATTTGCTCATCTCAATTGTTATTTACCACAGGAATCCTTCCAATCAACGTTAACTAGTCGTCTTTACAAATGCCCTTTGAAAACGCACGTTTGGTCGTCATTAAATTCTCCGAACTTCTGAGATCTAAAGACAAAACATGACAATAGTTCCAAAAGATAGTAAAATTTACGATAACAGGATTGAAGTTTGCTGTGTGGTTTTACCCCAGGAATTCTTATTACTCTACTGACACCATATTTTTAGCATTGCGCCGGAACCGGCCAAAGGTGCTTCGGGAAACTCAATAGATACGAGAAAAGATACCAAAATAGAATAATACACCTTGGTTCCAGTTGAGAAATTTCTGACATTAATATAATTAAGACTTTATACCAATACATTATTTGTTTTTATAGTGACATATGTGAGAACAGTTAGTTTAAATAGCGTGTGGTTTCTCGATAAGATAGATGTTCTAGATACCATTTGGCACACTAAAAGAATCAGAAAATACACAAATATATAATATACGGATATAGAAATATGGCATGAAAATTATTTGGAAAGTCTAATTAATATGCATGGGAAGGAGTAATTCTAGTATTCAAGGTTTTCGCAACATGTTGACAGCCAGCCATTTCTTCCTAGTCCTGACCCAAGTGTGTCTTCCAAGACCAGTCTTGACATTTTGGAATAGACAAAATACCATATTGATGGTAAAAGGGGCGACCACATTGGTAAAAATTACTTTGAAACCTGATAATTTTAATTCGGACTCACATCTTATTACTATCTTGATTTCAGAATAATATACGTAATGTGTCGCTGATCGTCACCGCAAAGGTCTGAAAATGAAAGGTCACTATAGAGCAGCTAATTCCGAAATTAGAGACACATTTATAAAAAAGCTATTTTTTTAGATAATATGACTTGACTTCTATATAGAAAAACATTGTAAAAACAATATATATCAAATGATGTATAACGGAGAAAAATTTCGAGATCCCAGATATTTAACTTCGAAATGATAGAAAAAGGTAATCTTACAAATTTGCATTACTGACACTAGTCACAATATTATTAATATGGTTAAAAATAATAATTTGCAAGTATAAATTCCTGATGTATGAAATTACTCTTCGAGAATGATCATTTGTCAAGTTATTTTTTTAACAACAGGCGACATATACTGTGGTATATCAGCATATATATACTTCTTTTACCACTCATATACTTTTATAAAAATATGTCCAACGAATCCGATGATGATGATGGTAGTATAGATGGACCCCATTACCTTTCTTTATATCCGTGGAGATAAAAATCCTATCAAAATTCCGAAGAGAGATCTCATGGCATTTAAGGTGCAATTGACATATTTTCTTACGATTTACTATAATGAATTTGTTACGGTCCGAAATTTTGAAATGTGAGAGGCTCATCGCGAGGACGAGAATTATGGATAAAGTAATAACCAAACTGAAAAGAAAAATTAGATTGATAGACTTACCGAACAGAAGTTATCAAATGATAAATAACAATAGGGTGCAAATTGATTGACAGATTACTAAAAAATTTCGAGCAACATCCTCCATTTAGTAAATCACTTTTAATCATATTACTTTAGTTCCGACACGTCCACATCGTTTCTACCATATTATAGGGGAATATTTCAACAGGAATGCCATAAAGATTGTTTACATATCATTTATTATAAAAGTTTACATCAAAAACACACGTCCTGAAATTATTAAAAAAAACATTCGAAGATAGTTATCAGAAAATATTCACAGAATATCATTTTTGTTTCCTATTATTTTTTTTTATTTACCATTTAACTTATAGGAACCTGTAAAGTTAATATTAAAGACTATATATATATAATAAAGTCATATTTTTTGTTAGTATAAAGGTGCAAGTTATAAACTACATCATACAGTCATATCTGGGAATGAATAGTAGATATATCTAATGACGTTTACTATCCGAGATAACAGCACAACGTCATCGATATGCAAATATGGTTATTCACCATATATCGATAATACAACTAATGCATTAAATCCGTGTTTTTTGAGTTTGGTTTCTACTGGGATAGGCGGTATTTTCATACTATTAGGCATTTACCAGCTAATTTATCTGTTATTCAATACTGAAGTACCAAATTCATTTAATAAAAATATTAAACAGTTTAGAAAATTATCCGTTGCTCATCTAAACCATTTGATTTCTATTCTATTCCAAGCGGCTTTGTATTTCACTCAATTGATATATACTATGAAAGGAAACGAAGAAAGTTATTCACCAGTACTAATTTATTCTATCGTACTGAACTTATCATTTACTGTTCTAATATCCATTCCAATACAATATATTCAATATTTTAAAAGTATTACTGCAATTGGGAATCAATTATTCTTCTATTTGATACAAATTATAATGCTATCATTTCAACTTTTACAAAGATATTACCATAAGCCAGACCAGTCATTTAATTTAATTAAAGGACAAACTGGTCTGATTTTAGAAACATTATTATTAATAAACGCTTTTAACATTTTCATTTATGATTTACTGTTTTTTAAACCATCTCGCATAATTGTTAATTATTATGATGAAAAAAATTTATTTCATTCAGTTAACGTTTTTTCTAATTTGACTTATATGTGGATGAATGAATTAATATCAGAAACCTACGAAAATAAAAAATTGAAGGATCCAAATCATCTACCTCTACCTCCAATTGATTTAAACATTCGCGATTTCACCGTTAAAATTGAAAAAAATTGGGAATATGAAAAATTAAAGAGAAAGAATTCTTTATTGGTGGCAATTTGGAAAACCTTTGGCTGGACAATTCTGCTAGCTATCTTAATGGAAACGGTTAATGATTTATTAAATATTATTGAACCCCAAATTTTAAGATTATTTATTAAATGTTTCAGCAAAGAAGAATCTAGTTTCCCTCCTTTACATGGTGTATTCTTAGCATTCGCATTGTTTATGGTAAATATAGTCTCCACCATCTTGAAAAATCAATTCTTCATTACTATTTTTGAAGCAGGTTTAGGCATCAGAGGATCTATCGCCAGTGTGGTATATCAAAAAACGTTGAAATTATCAAGCGCTTCAAGAGCTGAATATACTACAGGTGACATATTGAACTTACTCTCTGTTGATGTTCTAAGATTACAAAGGTTTTTTGAAAATTCTCAAACTATTATTGGTGCTCCATTACAAATTGTAACTGTGTTAATCTCATTATATTTTCTGTTAGGTAAAGCCATAATCGGCGGGTTATTAGTCATGGCAATTATGATTCCTGTTAACTCACTGCTATCTAAGAAAATTAAATCCTTAACAAAGACTCAAATGAAGTTCAAAGATGTGAGAATAAAGACAATTACAGAAATTTTAAGTTCCATTAAATCCATTAAGTTTTATGCCTGGGAAAAACCAATGTTGGAAAAATTAGATCATGTTCGTAATGAGCAAGAATTGAAAAATTTGAAAAAGATAGGCGTCGCATCTAGTTTAATTTATTTTGCTTGGAATTGCGTACCATTGATGGTAACATGTTCCTCGTTTTTAATTTTCTCGTATGTCAGTGATTATCCATTAACCCCAGAAATAGTTTTCCCATCTCTATCTTTGTTCAATATTTTGAATATGGCAATCTATGAAATTCCATCAACTATTAATACTATTATTGAAACTAATGTATCTATGGAAAGATTAAAAAACTTCTTATTAGCTGAAGAAACAGATACATCCTTTATCGAAAAGACACCTGATATTTCAGAAGATAATGATGCAGCTATTGAAATCGATAATGCCTGCTTCTTATGGAAATCGAAAAAGAAATTAACCGAAAATGATGGTGATGACGAAGAAGAAAATATTGGATCGACGGAGGTAGCTTTGAAGAATATCGATAGTTTTGTTGCAACATCAGGAGAATTAACATGTATTGTTGGCCGTGTAGGTTCGGGTAAAACTACTCTACTGAGAGCTGTTCTAGGACAATTACCTTGTATCAGCGGTACAAATGAGAATAAATTACCACATTTATTCATTAGAGGAAAAGAAATCGCCTATTGTCCACAAGAAGCATGGATCATGAATCAATCCATTAAGGAAAATATTTTATTCGGCAGAAAATTTGATAGATTATTATATGATAAAACTATACAAGCATGTCAATTGTTGCCTGATTTTAGTATATTAACGGATGGAGATGAAACTGTTGTTGGAGAAAAGGGTATATCTTTGTCAGGTGGTCAAAAGGCTCGTCTTGCTCTAGCAAGAGCCGTTTACTCCAGAGCGGATATTTATCTACTTGATGACGTATTATCTGCTGTTGATGCAGGTGTTCGTAAAAGTATTATTCGTGATGTTATCGATAGAAAAACAGGTTTACTAAGATCTAAAACTGTCATTTTAGCCACGAATACCTTATCTGTTTTAAAGTTGGCTAAGAGTATTTATGTTATGCAAGGCGGTTCCATTGTTGAAGAAGGTACATACCAAGATGCTATTCAGAAAGAAGGTAACAACTCTATATTGAAAAACATACTTATAACATTCGATTCTAATACTAATAATACTCCTGAATATATAAACCAGGGTGAAGATGAAGCTGAAGCTGTCAATGAATCAAAGGATATTTCAAATAATGGCACAATTCGTATAGAAGATACATCGGAAGGTGATATTGGATACTCAGATGCTCAAGGAACCGCTGACGTTGAAAACATTATCATAAGAAGAACCTCATTCGCCACACTTAAATCAATTCCATTAGTCGAGACAGAAGAAAATAAAAAGAAAACAAGTCAAAAAAGAGAAGAAACTGCTCAGGGTAGAGTAAAACTATCCGTTTATATAGCATATGCAAAGGCTTGTGGTATTACTGGTGTGATATTGTTTGGTATTTTCCTTCTCCTTTCAAGATTTTTTGATCTAGGTGAACGTTTTTGGTTAAAATATTGGTCCGAATCTAATGAAAAATCTGGAACAAATGGTAACACGGTAATGTATGTATCGGTATATGCGCTTATTGGTATCACCTCGGCTGCTTTCAGTAATCTGAGAACAATCATCCTTTTGATATATTGTTCGATTAGAGCATCTAAAAATCTGCATAATGATATGGCATATTCAGTTTTGAGGAGTCCAATGCAATTTTTTGAAACGACTCCAGTAGGCCGTATTATTAATAGGTTTTCATCCGATATTGATTCCATTGATTCTTCTATCCAACATATCTTCTCTGTCTTTGCAAACTGTATCCTAGATTATCTAGTAACAATTATACTTATTGGATATAATATGCCATGGTTCTTTGTGTTCAACGCGGTTTTACTTATTTTATATTATCATTATCAAAAATATTTTATGGTTCAATCAAGAGAATTAAAGAGACTAACAAGTGTTTCATATTCACCAATTATGTCATTAATGAGCGAAACTTTAGGAGGTAGAGCTGTAATTGCAGCTTATGATCAAAATAATATGTTTATCCATTATAACCAAGAGAGGGTACAAAATAATATTGATTGTGTTTTTACATATAGATCAACAAACAGATGGTTGTCGATAAGATTACAAGCAATTGGCGCGTTTATCATTCTTTGTACAGCATTATTAACATTGAGCACAATTAATACAGAAAAACAACTAGGTACAGGTATGGTAGGTCTATTAATGAGTTATGTTTTGAGCATTACAATGTCATTAACTTGGATTGTAAGATCGTCTGTTCTATTAGAAACCAATGTTGTCTCAGTTGAAAGAGTTTTAGAATACTGTAAACTTCCGAGCGAAGCCCCGGCCATCATTCCTGATAAGGTCCCTTCAAAGAAATGGCCATCTGAAGGTGTTATCCAGTTTAATGACTATTCTACATCGTATAGAGAAGGTCTACCTCTTGTTCTTAATGGTATTACATTGACTATTGGATCAGGTGAAAAAATAGGTATTGTTGGAAGAACCGGTGCCGGTAAGTCGACATTAACATTGGCACTATTTAGATTGTTGGAAGCAACTGAAGGATCTATATATATTGATGGAGTTGATATTTCTTCAATAGGGTTATATAATTTGAGAAGCAATTTAGCTATTATTCCACAGGATGCACAAGCTTTTGAAGGTGATGTTCGTTATAATCTTGATCCATTCAATTCATACACTGATGACGAGTTGTGGCAAGCAGTTGGGTTAGCACACTTACAACCCCATTTAATCCGTCTCGTCCAAGGAGATGATGAGATGGTGGAACCCTCTATTTCGAATTGTCTGAGCTTCAAAGTAACAGAAAACGGTTCTAACTTATCTTTAGGTCAACGACAATTATTATGTCTTGCGAGAGCTTTGTTAAATAAGTCGAAGATTTTGATTCTTGATGAAGCTACTGCGGCGGTAGATATGGAAACAGACCAGATTATTCAAGAAACAATTAGAACACAATTTAAATCAAGAACTATATTGACAATTGCTCATAGAATTGATACTGTATTGGATAATGATAAAATATTAGTTCTTGATCAGGGTTCCGTGAAAGAATTTGATAGTCCTCAAAATTTACTATCTCAAACGGACAGTTTATTTTACGATTTATGTCAAAAGGGTAACTATATGCCAAAAAATATTAAGTAAATCGATGTACTTCGGTAATTTATTAGTTAATAGTTTGTCATTCAGTTATCCAGAGCTATAAAAGCCTCCATAGGATTTTCCTAGTTCAATGGACTACCCTGTATTCAATATTTTCCTTAATTATTCAGATATCTCCTTATTTTATCCCCTGTACTGTATATCTATATTTATGTATGATATTTCTAAGAAGGGAACCTTGACTTAGTTTCTTCTTAACATATACCTATATAACACAAGACTAAGTTACTTAAAAAGAACGCTATGTGTACTATGATTAGATAAAGGAAATGGTAAGTGTAAATTTACCCAACATACCATTTTTTTTTACGTAGGATAATGATTTTATGATTTTATAAATAAGTTATAGTAAATATTTCACCAATGACGATAACAAAACCTTTGCTATATAATTTTTTATGAACATGTTGTACTATTTCTGACATTACATAATTATAATATATATTGAGTTAATGAAATTATAGTCAGTAGTGACCACTGTGTATTGCTCGTTCGTAAGAAACAGTAAAATAATTTTTCTAAATTATAGTAACCGTTACAGCTCTGTTTTCCCTTGGACACCACTACAACTTATAGTTTGAAGTACAAATAATAAAAGCTGGCGGAAAATTTCATCTAATTTAAAGCGCATTAAACTGGATCAAGGAATACTGGCTGATGATAATAATATACTAAAAAAAAGGTTTCATATCATAGGTGTATCCTAAAGTTTTAAGGAGTCACGTGACCTCACATCACATTTTAAAAATAATGAAAGCTATGAGATTCGAACTCATGCATCCGAAGATACCAGAACCTAAATCTGGCGCCTTAAACCACTCGGCCAAACTTCCTATTACTTATTGGAAAAATGTAAGATAGACAACAACATACCGCTGATATTCATATCACTTACTACGATCCATAATCTAATTAGTTGGGTAGTTGGTTGGCTATTCTTTCCAATAGGTTCTGGTTTAGTTGGTGTATGGGTAAAGGTGAAGACATGACATGACCGGGAAATTGTGCCCCGAAGGTAACTCGAACTAGACATAAGTCCTTTGAAGCAACGAAGCAAAGGATAATCGTTTTACAGTATCCTAGTCCTTGTATTCTTTGTTTGCGCAATAATTATCTTTGCTATTATTAATAAATAAAGTATTCTTGTTTGAGACAATCTTGTG